>JAWPHD010000248.1:452500-542143 GCA_037043455.1 Cyrtodaria siliqua
TGTTGATGCTGATGCTGTTGCTGTTTTGCTGCTGCTGCTGCTGCTGCAGATGATGATGTTTTTGTTGCTGCTGCTGCTGCAGATGATGATGATGATGAAGGTGTTTATCTAGCTGCTTCTACTTTTTTACTGTTGTCGTTGCTGCTACTGACGCCTCTGATGATGATGATGCTGCTGCTGATGATGATGATGTTGTTGTTGCTGATGATGATGAGGCTTCTGATGCTGCTGCTCCTTCTATTGTTGATGCTTCTACTGCTGCTACTGCTGCTGCTACTGATGATGATGGTGCTTATCTGCTTCTATTTTTATTGATGTTGTTGCTGCTGCTATTGATGATGATGCTGCTGCTGCTGCTGCTGATGATGATGATGCTGTTGCTGCTGCTGTAGAAGAAGATGATGTTGTTGCTGCTGCTGCTGCTGCTGCTGCTGTGGCTGATGATGACGATGATGATGCTTATCTGCTTCTACATTTGTTGATGTTTTTGCTGCAGCAGATGTAATCTATTGATTATGATGCCGCTGCTGCTGCTGCTGCTGCTGCTGCTTCTGTCTGACGCTGCTGCTGTTGATATGAGGATGTTGCTGCTGATGATGATGATGTTGTTGTTGCTGCTACTTTCGAAGCTACTTCTGCTGATGATGTTGTTGTTGCTGCTACTTTCGAAGCTACTGCTGCTGCTGCTGATGATGCTGCTGAATATGATGATGCTACTGATTTTGCTGATGTTTCTTGCTGCTGATTATGATGATGTTGCTAAGCTTCCAATGAAGATGATGCTTCTGAAGATGCTGCTACTGCTGTTGATGATGCTGCTGATGCTGTTGCTGTTGTTGCTGCTGCTGCTGCTGTTGCTGAAGATGCTGATGATGATGATGTTGATGCTGCTACTTCTGAAGCTGCTGCTGAAGCTGTCGTTGCTGCAGCTGATGATGATGCTTATCTGCTTCTACTGTTTTGCTGTTGTTGCTGCCGCTATTGATGCTGCTGCTGCTGCTTTTGAGGCTTCTGATGCTGCTGCTGCTGTTGATGATGCTGCTGATGCTGTTGCTGCTGCTGCTGCTGATGATGATGCTGTTGCTGATGATGGTTATGCTGCTGCTGCTGCTGCTGAAAATGATGATGCTTCTGATGCTGCTGTTGTTGGTGTTGCTGCTGCTGCTGCTGCTGATGATGATGATGATGTTGTTGTTATTGCTACTTTCGAAGCTACTGCTGCTGATGATGATGATGCTGCTGCTGATGCTGTCGTTGCTGCAGCTGATGATGCTAATCTGCTTCTACTGTTTGGCTGCTGCTGCTGCACCTGCTGCTGAGGCTTCTGATGCTGATGCTGATGTTGATGATGCTGCTGCTTCTGTTGATGCTGCTGCTGCTAATGATGATGCTGCTGCTGCTGTTGAAGATGATGATGTTTCTGATGCTAATGTTGCTGTTTTTGCTATTGCTGTTGCTGTTGCTGCTGCTGATGATGATGACGATGTTGTTGCTGATGCTTCTGAAGCTGCTGCTGCTGCTGATGTTGCTGTTGCTGATGTTGATGATGATGCTTATCCGCTTCTACTGTTTTGCTATTGCTGCTGCTGCTGCTATTGATGCTGCTGTTTCTGTTGCTGCTGTTGCTGCTGTTGCTGCTGCTGCTGCTGCTGCTAAGGCTTCTGATGATGCTGCGGATGATGCTGCTGCTGTTCTGATGAAGACGATGATGATGATGATGATGATGATGATGCTGAAGATGGTGATGATGTTGCTGCTGCTGTTGATGATGATGAGAATGGTGCTTATCTGTTTCTACTTTTTTGCTGTTGTTGCTGCTGCTATTGATGATGATGCCGTTGATGCTGCTGCTCAAGCTTCTGATGCCGCTGATGATGATGATACTGTTGCTGATGATGATGCTGATGCTGCTGACCATGATGATGCTTCTGCTGCTGCTGCTGTTGATTCTGCTTTTGCTGCTGCTGCTGATGATGATGATGTTTTTGGTTATAATACAAGGGCCAATTTACACTGGTCTTATATTCATGTGACAAACATAGTTTGTCTCAATGTCTCGCATAACTAAGCTCTGAAACTACGTTCTATCTCCATCTAAAAGTTCAATACTCCACGATGGAAATCTATCGTCATGTGTCTATCTTATGTATAGTTTGTCGTAGTCATACAATGGGACATTATAATACCATTTGACAAAATATGTATTCTAACTATTGTATAGTTGGATATTTTCGACATCTAAGACATGTTATGTACACATTAAATATTTTATTTACACAGTTTATATTTTGTTTCCACATTATATGTATCATTGTTACATTAATGCATTAATATATACAATATCGATATAAATACATATACAAGTAAGAGCGCTCTAACTAATTATAATTGTACTACATGTGTCGGTTCAGTTTGCTAATGATTTATGTCAAAGCTGTTTTTGAAAATTTATATAGAAGAGAATGCCTCACTCCTATTGTAGAATCAAAAGGCTAACATCTATACCCTTGGAAGGTATAATTGGCAGTTTAAAGCTTATATATGACGTCATAATCCTCACTGCTAATGGTAGCCAGTACTTATGTAATAAAATATCAAGATTGCAAACTGAAACGTCTTTTATTGACTGAAAAATAATAATAAGCTTGATTGTGGTTTAACGGCATGTCATGTGTACAAACAGCCATACACAACCCGCTCCCGCACCAATCCCCGTGAGTAATAAAGATTTTGGTGACGCTACGCCACTGAACTGCAAGATATATTAAGCAAGATATATTAAGCGATAGTTAACTTTTAATTAATACAACGAACAAATATATTCCAAGTGCACAGACTAAATATGTTTAAGCTAGGCTGGCCTAGTCCGTTCAGTGGTTCTAAAACAATAGTCAATATTTTACCGATTTTCATAAATACATGGATGATGCCAGGTCAATTTAATACTTATTAATTAAAAAAAAAAAAGTTTCTGTTGTTCTGTTATCACTATATTAGATATTCTTCTTTCATTTGTTTTATTAGACTGCCTACCGTCCTATCTGTCTACTCAAAATTTGAATTAGGACCGGGTAGGACCGGGAAAGGCAAACATAAATATGTTTCAAGATGTTAAAATGAAAATATAAATATGCATATTCATTATTTTACGGGCTTGCTACCGAAATAAAAAAGCAAACAACTCTTATATGGGTATTCTACCGGGATTTCAACCAGATGTCCTATATTGATATCGGGTATATGGGTTTACTGAGTTGTGGGTCTTCATATATATCTGACTCATATAGATATTGGAAAAACATACACCGCCTATTTCGGTCTCCTACCGGGCTTTCTACCGGATATTATATTTGATACCGGGTATATGAGTTAACTGAGTTTGCATATATATCTGACTCATATAGATGTTGGAAAACATACACCGCCTATTTCGGTCTCCTACCGGGCTTTCTACCTGATATTATATTTGATACCGGGTATATGAGTTAACTAAGCTTGCATGTATATCTGACACATATAGATATTGGAAAACATACACCGCCTATTTCGGTCTCCTACCGGGCTTTCTACCTGATATTATATTTGATACCGGGTATATGAGTTAACTAAGCTTGCATGTATATCTGACACATATAGATATTGGAAAACATACACCGCCTAGTTCGTTCTACTACCGGGCTTTCTACCGGATATTATATTTGATACCTGGTATATGAGTTAACTGCGTTTGCATGTATATCTGACACATATAGATATTGGAAAACATACACCACCTAGTTTGGACTTCTACCTGGCTTTATACCGGATCTGATATATTGATACCGGGTATATGAGTTAACTGACTTCTGGGTCTTCATATACATCTGACTCATATAGATATTGGAAAACACACACCGCCTAGTTCGATCTCCTACCGGACTTTCTACCGGATATTATATCTGATACCTGGTATATGAGTTAACTGAGTTTGCATGTATATCTGACACATATAGACACATATAGATATTGGAAAACATACACTACCTAGTTTGGACATCTACCTGGCTTTCAATCGGATCTGATATATTGATACCGGGTATATGAGTTAACTGACTTCTGGGTCTTCATATATATCTGACTCATATAGATATTAGAAAAACATACACCACCTAGTTTGGACTTCTACCTGGCTTGATACCGGATCTGATATATTGATACCGGGTATATGGGTTAACTGAGTTCTGGGTTTTCATATACATCTGACACATATAGATATTGGAAAAACATACACCGCCTATTTCGGTCTCCTACCGGGCTTTCTACCGGATATTATAGTTGATACCGTGTAATGAGTTAACTGAGTTTGCATGTATATCTGACACATATAGATATTGGAAAACATACACCACCTAGTTTGGACTTCTACCTGGCTTTAAAGCGGATCTGATATATTGATACCGGGTATATGAGTTAACTGACTTCTGGGTCTTCATATACATCTGACACATATAGATATTGGAAAAACATACACCGCCTATTTCGGTCTCCTACCGGACTTTCTACCGGATATTATATTTGATACCGGGTATATGAGTTAACTGACTTCTGGGTCTTTATATATATCTGACACATATAGATATTGGAAAAACATACACCACCTAGTTTGGAATTCTACCTGGCTTGATACCGGATCTGATATATTGATACCGGGTATATGGGTTAACTTAGTTCTGGGTCTTCATATATATCTGACTCATATAGATATTGGAAAACATACACCGCCTAGTTCGGTCTCCTACCGGGCTTTCTACCGGATATTATATTTGATACCGGGTATATGAGTTAACTGAGTTTGCATGTATATCTGACAAATATAGATATTGGAAAACATACACCGCCTATTTCGGTCTCCTACCGGGCTTTCTACCGGATATTATATTTGATACCGGGTATATGAGTTAACTGAGTTTGCATGTATATCTGACACATATAGATATTGGAAAACATACACCACCTAGTTTGGACTTCTACCTGGCTTTAAACCGGATCTGATATATTGATACCGGGTATATGAGTTAACTGACTTCTGGGTCTTCATATACATATGACACATATAGATATTGGAAAAACATACACCGCCTATTTCGGTCTCCTACCGGACTTTCTACCGGATATTATATTTGATACCGTGTAATGAGTTAACTGAGTTTGCATGTATATCTGACACATATAGATATTGGAAAACATACACCACCTAGTTTGGACTTCTACCTGGCTTTAAAGCGGATCTGATATATTGATACCGGGTATATGAGTTAACTGACTTCTGGGTCTTCGTATATATCTGAAACATATAGATATTGGAAAAACATACACCGCCTATTTTGGTATTCTACCGGGCTTGATACCGGATCTTATATATTGATACTGGGTATATGGGTTAACTGAGTTCTGGGTCTGCATATATATCTGACACATATAGATATTAGAATAACATAAACCACTTATTTTGGTATTCTAGTGGGCTTGATACCGGATCTTATATATTGATACCGAGTATATGGGTTAACTGAGTTCTGGGTCTGCATATATATCTAACACATATAGATATTAGAAAAAAATACACCGCCTATTTTGGTATTCTACCGGGCTTGATACCGGATCTTATATATTGATACCGGGTATATGGGTTAACTGAGTTCTGGATCTACATATATATCTGACAAATATAGATATTGGAAAAACATACACCGCCTAGTTTAGTCTTCTACCGGGCTTTCTACCGGATCTTACATATTGATACCGGGTATATGGGTTAACTGAGTTCTGGGTCTGCATATATATCTTACACATATAGATATTAGAAAAACATACACCGCCTAGTTTGGTATTCTACCGGGCGTATTACCGGATATTATATATTGATACCGGGTAAATATGGGTTAACTGAGTTTAGGGTATGCATATAAATCTGACACGTATATATATTAGAAAAACATACACCGCCTAGTTTGGTATTCTACCGGGCTTGCTACCGGATATTATATATTGATACCGGGTATATATGGGTTAACTGAGTTTAGGGTATGCATATATATCTGACACATATATATATTAGAAAAACATATACCGCCTAGATTTTAGTATACATAAGTGATTGACTCCTCTACCGTCAGTCACTACGCTTCACTTTTCCCTTGTGCGATGACTGGACAACCTCTTGGGACTCTATGATTGCACCTACTGAAACCTCGACCAAGGGAGGTAGGTACATGAGCTTTCGTCCCTTGGGTTTTCTGGTCGTACCCTAGATTGGTTTTCCCTTTGGCTGCAACTGCTGTGATTGTTCAGTACAATTCTGGATACATCCTGAGATGTTTCTTATTTTATATTTTATATAGCTTTACAACAACATCTTAGTGTTTCTTTTTGTTATTTTCTCTGGATGTGGACTTTATTGTTAGAGAATTTCTTTTGATGGGAAGTAGTTTTGTTTACACTGTCTATTTCGGCGCTGAAGACAGGATAATAGCGATGATTGTGTACACATAAAATCGATTCAAGCTAACCTGTAGGCCTTATTGCCTACTGACCGTTCCAAGTCGGTAACCCTGTCTTCACCACCCTTTCTGTTGTATTTTGTCTCCTTCATTGTATAATTAATGCCTTGTTTACAGTACAGTGCGGACCTACGATGCCATTGCGTTCGGACGCTGTGGTTTCTATAGGACCCTATATCTCATTTTGCTACCGGGCTTGCTACCGGATCTTATATATTGATATCAGATATCAATATAGACATATATACATTCGAACCGCCTAGTTTGGTATTCCATCGGGTTTGCTAACGGATAGTATATATTGATACCGGCTAGTAGATTAAATGAGTTTATCGTCTATATTTATCTTATATATATGTACACAGTGTACACAGGAGAGTTCACTTTTAGTGCGTTCACACTTATAGATGTAAGGGAAATGAAGCACTCCATATTTGGGTATTCTACCCGGTTTGCTACCTGATTTGATATATTTATACAGCGTTCACAGGAGAGTTCACTATAAGTGTGTTTGCAAACTTATAGATATAAGGGAAATGAAGCACTCCATATTTGGGTATTCTACCGGGCTTGCTACCTGATCTTATCTATTTATACAGAGTATACAGGAGAGTTTATTATTAGTGCGTTTGCGCACTAATATATATATGAGAAGTGAAGCACTCCATATTTGGGTATTCTACCTGGTTTGCTACCTAATCTTATCTATTTCTACAGAGTACACAGGAGAGTACATATTAGTACGTTTGCGCACTTATAGATACAAGGGAAATGAAGCACTCCATATTTGGGTATTCTACCGGGCTTGCTACCTGATCTGATATATTTATACAGGAGAGTTCACTATGTGTGCGTTTGCACACTTATAGATATAAGGGAAGTGAAGTACTCCATATTTATGTATTCTACCGGGCTTGCTACCTGATATGATATATTTATACAGAGTACACAGGAGAGTTCACTATTAGTGAATTCCACCGGGCTAACTACCGAATCTTAGATATTAATATCTGGTAGATTGGCGTGTGCATATCGAAGCCCCAGTATTAATTGGTCGCATACATACATGCATGCATGCATGCATACATTCATACATGACATGCACGCACGCACGCACGCACGCACATGTGCATGCATTGTACATACAACACATTGTCAATTACAAACATATGTGTGTATAAAGGTCGTAACGGGTAGTTAAAACCTTTGACATTACTTTTGTTCACATATTCGCCCAATAAACATAAGGTCTTAAGTGAAACATCCTTTATTGCAATATCAGAGTTTTTGTTACAATAATGAAATAGTTAAAACCGAAATTATGATATTTACTTTTAAAAAAAAACGGATGTATTTTAGGGCAGAAATATATCACTCGGACCCTAGACCCATATGAATAGCCGGATGTACCCCCTTTAATCAATGCATCTCAAATAAAAGCCTTTTAGGAAAATCATGAAGTTTCTAGACATTTTATTATTTTTGTTCCATTGTTTTAATTATGTTTGTATAAACTGTAAACATATTATATTTTGTCTGAGGACCATATGTAGCCAAATGTTATCCTCTTGAAATAAAGATATTAGTATATGTTTTATTCAAAATTCCAATAGACCTTAAGGCCTGTGAGGATACAAATAGTTAACACAATACAATGACAGGTAATACGAAATGAAACAACATAAACACATGTACATATGGAGAAGATGGTATAAATATTTTCATATCATTTAATCATCCATTTTATACACACAGTCTTTCACTATGTAATACAAAATATGAGTAAGCCCACGTGAGATTAAAATTCGCAATCCATGGACATTGCATCTTTGTAAATATTTATATTTTATTTTATTTTACATTTCTATTTTACGTATTATGAATATTGTTTTATATATTGTTCATACACATGACTATAAACATATAAAGACAATGCAACTGAGTATATATTGTGTATTGTTTATTATGAAACACAAAGCAAAACCAAACTTTAAGACAATGCATAGATAATGCAGATGTGTATATACAATAATTGCATATATTCTGTGTCACAAAAACAACAAAAAACGTTACAACATGATATTTCCCTTTACTTACACACAATTTAAAACTTTTGTAATGATTAGTTATTGGGAAATAATATCCTTTCGGATTTCAATTTTTATTATTATTATTATTATTACTACCTTATACCTATAAGTGAGCATAGCCAATAGTGACCTCTCCCGTGTAGCCAATAGTGACGTCTCCCGTGTACTCGGTATAAATATTTATGATCCGGTAACAAGCCTGGTCAAATACCCAAATATGGGGTGCTTTATTTCCTTTATACCTGTAAGTGAGCAAAGCCAGTAGTGACCTATCCAGTCTACTCGGTATAAATATATATTATCCGGTAGCAAGCCCGGTCGAATACCCCAAAACGGGGTGCTTCATTTACCTTATACCTGTTAGCGAGCAAGTCCAATTTTGACCTATCCAGTCTACTCGATATAAATATATATGATCCGGTAGCAAGCCCGGTCGAATACCCCAAAACGGGGTGCTTGATTTCCCTTATACCGGTAAGTGAGCAAAGCCAATAGGGACCTCTCCCGTCTACCCAGTATCAATATATAAGATCCGGTAGCAAGCCCGGTAGAATACCGAAATGAGCGGTGTAAGTATGTTTTTCTAATATCTGTGTCAGATAGATATGCAAACCTAAACTCTGTTTAACCCATATACCCAGTATCAATATATGGCATCATCCATGTATTTATGAAGATCGATAAAACATTGACCATTGTTTTATAATCAGTGATCTGGCTAGGACTGTTTGCACTTTCCCGACCCCAATTTCAAATTTTAGGTATGCTGGGAGGCACATGTTTTATTTTATTTGTTAAAAAGCAAAATTTAATAAAAAGGAAAGAAAAACAAAGGTATTTTAATTAATTAACTGAATTGGCATGATTAATATATGAAACAATCGTTAAAAATGTTTAAAAATATTGACTTGTTTAATTGTTTTAGCCATGTTGGCAGAATATATAACTATTATCACCAGTGTTGACTTGAAATACAAACAGAGCAACAAGAAAAATGGCTGTAATATTAAAGTAGAGCTTTTAACACATGCATTTAATGCAATATGCAAATGAAAAATTATAAACAGAAGCATTTAAAACGCAAGCGTGTACAATGTATTTTACACATCGTAGAACTGGCGGCTTTCCATCATATCTTGCCTAATTAAGGTACTACGGGGTGCAGTAAAGATGTTCTTAGAATGGGAAAAACATACTTGATAGGGCCATATTTTCGTGTCGATTGTGAAAGGGCAAACACTATATTTTTAAGTGTGGCCCATATCTATATATGTCACATATGATTGCAATCCCTAAAGTGAGTTTACAAATCTAACCGGTATCAATATATAACATCCTGTAGCATTCTGCTATATTTATATATTCTGCATTCATGCAAACTCGATAGTGAGTTTACCCATATAAAGTGTTTGTATTTTATTATTTTATCTATATGTGCGGTCCCGTTGAAAGCCCTATTGTATACATCTATATTTGTGACATGCACACACTCCTTAATTTCAGTTTACTTATCTGCCCGGTTCCAATATATAAGATCCGGTAGCAAGCACGGTTGAATACATAAATAAGCGACGTGTTTATTTAATCCTTATATATATAAAAGTGTGGCATGCATGCAAATCCTAAGTTGAGTTTACTCATCTACCAGAATCAGGTAGCAAACCCGGTAGCATACAGAAATCGACGATGTTTGTATATATACATGCATATTCTGTAAGGATGTTTTAACCATCTTCAGACTCCTCATAAATATATTAGATCATCATTATCATCTCAGCAGGAGCAGCAGCAACAACAACAGCAACAGCAGCAATAACAGCAGCAGAGGAGAAGCAGCAGCAACAACAGCAGCAGCAGCAGCATTTCCACAACGAAAGAACAACCTATATAACTCTATGTAAACAAAAAATTTGACATCCCATCAAAATGAACTTTGGTAAGGACCAACTACATGTCGTGCCAGTCATTTTCGTAAAGGTTCCAAATCAATATCACTTATAACTTTGAGAAGTAGTCGCCACAATATCGCAGTTTTGAGCCGTGGCGGCCATCTTGAATTTCCGGCCGACCTGAATTTTTGCTTGGATCAACTAGACATCATGAGCAACATTTCTGTGAAGCTCCATGAAAATTCGTCAAGCAGTTTCAGAGGAGTAGTCGCCACAAAAAAAGTTTACGGACGGACGGATGGACGAACGACAGACGCCGCGCCACGGCATAAGCTCTGTTGATCTTTGATCAGTAGAGCTAAAAATAAAAAATCATAGTCTGCATTATCATCAGCAACAGCAGTAGCAGAAGTATAAGTTAACTGACTTCTGGGTTTTCATATACATCTGACACATATAGATATTGGAAAAACATACACCGCCTATTTCGGTCTCCTACCGGGCTTTCTACCGGAACTTATAGTTGATACCGTGTAATGAGTTAACTGAGTTTGCATCTATATCTGACACATATAGATATTGGAAAACATACACCACCTAGTTTGGACTTCTACCTGGCTTTAAACCGGATCTGATATATTGATACCGGGTATATAAGTTAACTGACTTCTGGGTCTTCATATACATCTGACACATATAGATATTGGAAAAACATACACCGCCTATTTCGGTCTCCTACCGGGCTTTCTACCGGAAATTATATTTGATACCGTGTTATGAGTTAACTGAGTTTGCATGTATATCTGACACATATAGATATTGGAAAACATACACCACCTAGTTTGAACTTCTACCTGGCTTTAAACCGGATCTGATATATTGATACCGGGTATATGAGTTAACTGACTTCTGGGTCTTCATATACATCTGACACATATAGATATTGGAAAAACATACACCGCCTATTTCGGTCTCCTACCGGGCTTTCTACCGGAAATTATATTTGATACCGTGTAATGAGTTAACTGAGTTTGCATGTATATCTCACACATATAGATATTGGAAAACATACACCACCTAGTTTGGACTTCTACCTGGCTTTAAACCGGATCTGATATATTGATACCGGGTATATAAGTTAACTGACTTCTGGGTCTTCATATACTTCTGACACATATAGATATTGGAAAAACATACACCGCCTATTTCGGTCTCCTACAGGGCTTTCTACCGGAAATTATATTTGATACCGTGTAATGAGTTAACTGAATTTGCATGTATATCTGACACATATAGATATTGGAAAACATACACCACCTAGTTTGAACTTCTACCTGGCTTTAAACCGGATCTGATATATTGATACCGGGTATATAAGTTAACTGACTTCTGGGTTTTCATATACATCTGACACATATAGATATTGGAAATCATACACCACCTAGTTTGGTCTTCTACCTGGCTTTAAACCGGATCTGATATATTGATACCGGGTATATAAGTTAACTGACTTCTGGGTCTTCATATACATCTGACACATATAGATATTGGAAAAACATACACCGCCTATTTCGGTCTCCTACCGGGCTTTCTACCGGAAATTATATTTGATACCGTGTAATGAGTTAACTGAGTTTGCATGTATATCTGACACATATAGATATTGGAAAACATACACCACCTAGTTTGGACTTCTACCTGGCTTTAAACCGGATCTGATATATTGATACCGGGTATATAAGTTAACTGACTTCTGGGTCTTCATATACATCTGACACATATAGATATTGGAAAACATACACCGCCTATTTTGGTCTCCTACCGGGCTTTCTACCGGAAATTATATTTGATACCATGTAATGAGTTAACTGAGTTTGCATGTATATCTGACACATATAGATATTGAAAAACATACACCACCTAGTTTGAACTTCTACCTGGCTTTAAACCGGATCTGATATATTGATACCGGGTATATAAGTTACCTGACTTCTGGGTCTTCATATACATCTGACACATATAGATATTGGAAAAACATACACCGCCTATTTCGGTCTCCTACCGGGCTTTCTACCGGAAATTATATTTGATACCGTGTAATGAGTTAACTGAGTTTGCATGTATATCTGACACATATAGATATTGGAAAACATACACCACCTAGTTTGAACTTCTACCTGGCTTTAAACCGGATCTGCTATATTGATACCTGGTATATGAGTTAACTGACTTCTGGGTCTTCATATACATCTGACACATATAGATATTGGAAAAACATACACCGCCTATTTCGGTCTCCTACAGGGCTTTCTACCGGAAATTATATTTGATACCGTGTAATGAGTTAACTGAGTTTGCATGTATATCTCACACATATAGATATTGGAAAACATACACCACCTAGTTTGGACTTCTACCTGGCTTTAAACCGGATCTGATATATTGATACCGGGTATATAAGTTACCTGACTTCTGGGTCTTCATATACATCTGACACATATAGATATTGGAAAAACATACACCGCCTATTTCGGTCTCCTACCGGGCTTTCTACCGGAAATTATATTTGATACCGTGTAATGAGTTAACTGAGTTTGCATGTATATCTCACACATATAGATATTGGAAAACATACACCACCTAGTTTGGACTTCTACCTGGCTTTAAACCGGATCTGATATATTGATACCGGGTATATAAGTTAACTGACTTCTGGGTCTTCATATACTTCTGACACATATAGATATTGGAAAAACATACACCGCCTATTTCGGTCTCCTACAGGGCTTTCTACCGGAAATTATATTTGATACCGTGTAATGAGTTAACTGAATTTGCATGTATATCTGACACATATAGATATTGGAAAACATACACCACCTAGTTTGAACTTCTACCTGGCTTTAAACCGGATCTGATATATTGATACCGGGTATATAAGTTAACTGACTTCTGGGTTTTCATATACATCTGACACATATAGATATTGGAAATCATACACCACCTAGTTTGGTCTTCTACCTGGCTTTAAACCGGATCTGATATATTGATACCGGGTATATAAGTTAACTGACTTCTGGGTCTTCATATACATCTGACACATATAGATATTGGAAAAACATACACCGCCTATTTCGGTCTCCTACCGGGCTTTCTACCGGAAATTATATTTGATACCGTGTAATGAGTTAACTGAGTTTGCATGTATATCTGACACATATAGATATTGGAAAACATACACCACCTAGTTTGGACTTCTACCTGGCTTTAAACCGGATCTGATATATTGATACCGGGTATATAAGTTAACTGACTTCTGGGTCTTCATATACATCTGACACATATAGATATTGGAAAACATACACCGCGTATTTTGGTCTCCTACCGGGCTTTCTACCGGAAATTATATTTGATACCATGTAATGAGTTAACTGAGTTTGCATGTATATCTGACACATATAGATATTGAAAAACATACACCACCTAGTTTGAACTTCTACCTGGCTTTAAACCGGATCTGATATATTGATACCGGGTATATAAGTTACCTGACTTCTGGGTCTTCATATACATCTGACACATATAGATATTGGAAAAACATACACCGCCTATTTCGGTCTCCTACCGGGCTTTCTACCGGAAATTATATTTGATACCGTGTAATGAGTTAACTGAGTTTGCATGTATATCTGACACATATAGATATTGGAAAACATACACCACCTAGTTTGAACTTCTACCTGGCTTTAAACCGGATCTGCTATATTGATACCTGGTATATGAGTTAACTGACTTCTGGGTCTTCATATACATCTGACACATATAGATATTGGAAAAACATACACCGCCTATTTCGGTCTCCTACCGGGCTTTCTACCGGAAATTATATTTGATACCGTGTAATGAGTTAACTGAGTTTGCATGTATATCTGACACATATAGATATTGGAAAACATACACCACCTAGTTTGAACTTCTACCTGGCTTTAAACCGGATCTGATATATTGATACCGGGTATATGAGTTAACTGACTTCTGGGTCTTCATATACATCTGACACATATAGATATTGGAAAAACATACACCGCCTATTTCGGTCTCCTACCGGGCTTTCTACCGGAAATTATATTTGATACCGTGTAATGAGTTAACTGAGTTTGCATGTATATCTCACACATATAGATATTGGAAAACATACACCACCTAGTTTGGACTTCTACCTGGCTTTAAACCGGATCTGATATATTGATACCGGGTATATGAGTTAACTGACTTTTGGGTCTTCATATACATCTGACACATATAGATATTGGAAAACATACACCGCCTAGTTCGGTATTCTACCGGGCTAGATACCGGATCTCATATATTGATACCGGGTATATGGGTTAACTGAGTGTAACATTGCATTGTTAATACAACACATTGTTAATTACCAATATTTTTGTGCATAAAGGTCGAACTGTTAGTTAAAACGTTTGAAATTACTTTTGTTCACATATTCTCTCAATCAACATAAGGTGTTGAGTGAAAAGTCCGTTATTGCAAAGTCAATAGAGTTTTTGTTATAATAATGAAATAGTCAAAACCGAAATTATCAAATTTACTTAAAAAAAGTAAGGATGTATTTTAAGGCACAAATATACCGGTATTTTTTTTTTGCCATTTTTTAAATAACTATGATTTTCACTTACAACCATCTAATTATGAGGCATCGATATAGATCTGGCGCATAAACATACTTACACCGTCTGTGGTATTCTATCAGGCTACTGACCGGATATTATATTTTGATATCGAGAAGATGAGTAAAAACGAATAAAAATAAATATAAGTTAAACTTGAATTTTAAAAATGAAAAAAAAACTTGAAGTACAATGTAACACTATACGATATTATCTTTTCGGTGATTTTGTTTCAAATATAGATTAACAGTAACTGATGAATGAGTTTAATCATGGCATCCAGCTTTTCAAATAATTTAATGTCTGATTTACAACTATTAGGATATTCCAAATGACCATAAGACGCTTAACGGTCAACTAATTATTGTATCGCACGCGGTGTAAAATGCCACTATTGGCGCTAGTGGATGTGTGAGTTATATAGTAATGAGGTGTTAACTCCTGGCCTTCATTCTCATCAACCAGTCTTAAAGGTACACACGGCAATCTTGATTTTGAAGAAAAAAACTCACGGCATCTTGTTAGTTTTCCAACAAAATTGTATCCAACATAACATTATTAGAGTAGTTCAGAGCAAATTGTTTTTACATATGGCCAACTTTGTATTATATTGCACCAATAATAGATTTAAAAAAATGGCGAATAACGAAGACAACTGAAATCTCATTTTTTTATTTAATTATATACAAACACTTTTAAAGTCAAAATGATATAGTATTAATAAATCGACATTCTAATTTTATTGCTCGATATAAATCTCAAGATTGCCATGTCCCTTTATAAGAATATTCTTAGACTTTCGCCCACGTATGCAACTTTCAATCACAAATATTTCTGTAACACACTGCTATATGTATAAATATAATAAATACATGTATTAATAATAGTTTACCTTTAAACTCCATAGGAATATTTGTGAAGAAATGTGAGTTATTGAGCTCAAGTCTTAGAATAGTTTGAAGAATGGTTGGCGAATGCCAGGCCAGGTTTTCGAAGAGATAATTACCTCACAAAATAATAAATAATGAAAAAACGTCCGGAACATCTGGTTCAATTCATATATCATGCATGTCATTTTGATATCAACATCGTTACATCCTAATCCAGCACATCACACATCATTTAAAATGTGCACTGTCAATATTCATTAGTTTCCCAACTATATAAAGTGGAAATATTTATTAAGTGTGAACATTACGTTTGGAATATAAGGTGAACTAGAACTTAAAATAGTCATTTTACATACCAATGCGCATGCAGTGTACCTATTTTTGGATGTTCGAGGTTTATTTCGACATAAGTTCTATAGTTCGAACTCAGCGATTCAGATATTCTACAGTGGGAACAATCACAATTTAACATAACTTTTAGACAAGGTGTAATTTAATTGTCGCGATGCCTGTGGAAAACGTACGATTGTGTAAGAAAGACGGTCATGCAAAAGTAAGTTATTTATATCGATCGCAGCTAGTTTATTATAGGAGTTGTAAGACATGTTCTCGTTAGAGGCCAGTTTCCGTCCAAGCCCAGTTTCCGTCATTCTCATTTAAAAAACGTTTTTACACTGCAAATTACTTTCGCGATGTCACTTATTGTCAGACGTTTAAATAACTGAAGATTGGAAACAGTAAAAACAACCAAAAAGTAAATAAGCGGTAAACTTCCTTATATGGCGCTGGGGATGCGCGTGCATACTGCCGCATAATAAACTATTAAAAAAATAACACTGTAATGACGTCATATTTTTATCACTCTTCAGTGGACGCAGTTAAAATAGACCGTGATTATATAATTTAACCAAAGAGAAGCAACTCGAACAACCTGTATCTGTTTTATTTACACAAAGTTACTGTTAATTGTCGTCGTTGAACGTTTTACATTGACGTGAC
Organism: Cyrtodaria siliqua; assembly: GCA_037043455.1. NCBI lineage: Eukaryota > Metazoa > Mollusca > Bivalvia > Adapedonta > Hiatellidae > Cyrtodaria > Cyrtodaria siliqua. Next base: position 469,593 of record JAWPHD010000248.1, read on the forward strand.
CAGGCGCATTGCTATAATGCACCTATCAATATTTTGCCCCAGGGGGGGGGGGGGGGGGGGGGGGGCGGCGGGCATACAGGGGACTTTAGACAAGAAGACGGTCCCCGATAGGCGGGAGTTTGACACGCCGAATTATTCCGGGTCCCGGGAAATAGACTGGCCGGATTTTACGACTCGGTACCCGGGATTTAGACAAACCATTTGTATTAACAAAATGGCGGTAATTTTGAAAAAAATGGAAGCGTTTAAATCACATTTTTCTGTCCAAGACATGTGTGATTGGGTTGGGGTAATATCCCCAGACCTGTCTAAGATATTTAAAGGTATACAGGAAATGTTCTTATTCATTTCTGTTGACGTATATGTATTTTCTTCTATTCGCGATGACCTTCACGGTCCCAATCAAAGGAAGATAGACGAATTTGTTACGAAAATAGAAAAAATGTTTTTAAGCCTTATGTAATTGATTTCCAAAAATATGTAGGTTTAAATATAAAAAGTAAATAAATTTTACCATTTCATATAAAATGTAGACCCACTCATTGGCCACATTATTTGGATTTAATACTCTACTTGTACATTTTGGTTATTTCATAGAAATATTAAAAACAGTATGTCAGGGCCCTCACGCTACTTTGGGGGAAGGGGCCCGCAGCCCTCAGAAGGGGGAATTTTTGTAAATGGGGGGGAATTTTTACAACAAATAAAAAACTCTGATTAACACGTTTCACTTTATTAACATACATTCGTCAACCATCTGGTTCTTTTTCTAATAAAAAAATTCCACTTAATAACCATCAATGGCATGTTTTCATCGGAGATCCACACGTCCTGTGCACGATAAACAGTTTAAAACCAGTCTAATAATAATCAAAACGTCTTTTTCAAACCGGTAAACACGACATCGTGAGCATATCGTCTTGAAAATCGGATTATTTTTTTTTATTGATTTTTTTTTATTTATTTTTTTATTTTTTTTTTTTTTTTTTACGAATTTCTGAGGGGGAAAAATATCAATTTTTGGGGAAAAAAAAGATACTTTTCAGGTGGGGGACTGCCGCCGTTATCATAGAAATATTAAAAACAGTATGTTCATGCGATATTAAAGTTGTGTGTGCTGTGTTTTCGATATTGTATGCTAAATAAACTTCATATTTGTAGGCAGTGTATTAAACTGTAAATAACATTTATATAAGAATAAATCACTTTTTTCCTTTTTTGGTACATCTTTTTTTCAGGTTTTTAATATGCTGCAACAGTTAATGTTATATCAAAAAAGGTAATTAATTGTGAACTCATAAATTGTATACCAGCAAATTTAATCTTTCAGTACTGTATGCTGTGGGGATGGTGTAATAAAAATAATGCAAAATATTCTATGTTTCAAGCAACCCTACGGCCTATGCCTACCTTCTTAACAAAAATGTCCAGGACCCAAATTAAATAGAGGATGATTGTTGCTTTTTGTTGATTATCGAGTTTTAATTCACCGAGTGAGCACCAAAATAGGGGAGGCACTTAGATTCGCACGTGTATATATGTCAATTGCATTTTTTTGGTGACAAAAGGGCACATGTGATCCATGAACGCAGCTTCAAGTTTTATCTGTTGTGCACCGAGATCTCTTACTAAAGGGGGCCATCACTATCAGAATACTAAAGTATTAAATTGATGCTAGGTTTTTCTCCATAAACCATTGGTTAAACTGTCGAATTGCTGACATTGTTTTGGCTGATTTGTAGCCAGTTCATGGTGGAAAAATGCTAAACTGGCAATATTGGCGCTAGCTTGCTTCACCCCCGGGGCATTTGATTCACAATTTAAGCATCTCCCACTATGGGGATTTAGACAAAATTATTGGCTCTAGGGTGGGGAATTAGACCCCAAAAAGAAAGGATTGTCTAATTCCCCTGGGTCTGCCCGCCGCCCCCCCCCCCCCCCCCCCCCCCCCCCCCTGGGGCAAAATATTGATAGGTGCATTAGATTTAGAGACAAATAATTGATTTTTAGCTCTACTGGCCGAAGGCCAGCAGAGCTTATGGGATGGCGAGTTGTCCGTCGTCCGTCCGTCGTCCGTCGTTAACTTTTGGCTTGTGAACACTCTAGGGCCTTCATTATTAATCGAATCTTTACGAAACTTTTCCAGTGTCTTTATATCAATGAAAGATCGGATAAGTTCGAAAACCAGCCGGATCGGATAAATTTCACTAGAGTTATGGCCCTTGTTTTGCTGAAAAATGCCATATTAAGTCTTGTGAACACTCTAGCACCTTCATTTATTATTTGATCTTTACCAAACTTGCATAGATTGTTAATATCAATGAAAGCTCGGACAAGTTCGAAAACCAGCCAAATCGGTGTGGTAACACAGGAGTTATGGCCCTTGTCTTTTCTGAAAATTGCTATTTTCTGCCTTGTGAACGCTCTAGCGCCTTTATTTATTATTTGATCGTTACCAAACTTGCAGAGATTGTTAATACCAATTATAGCTTGGACAAGTTCGAAAATCAGCTGAATTAGGTCAGTAACAACAGAGTTATGGCCCTTGTTTTTTCTGAAAATTGCTATTTTCTGCCTTGTGAACGCTCTAGCACCTTCATTTATTATTTGATCGTTACCAAACTTGCACAGATTGTTAATACCAAATATAGCTTGGACAAGTTTGAAAATCAGCTAAATTGGGATGGTAACACCAGAGTTATGGCCCCCCCCCCCTTGTTTTTTCTGGAAAATGCTATTTTCTGCCTTGTGAACACTCTAGGGCCTTCAATATTAATCGGACTTTTACTTAACTTTACCAGTGTCTTTATATCAATAAAAGCTCGGACAAGTTCGAAAACCGGCAAGATCGAAATAATTTCACCGGAGTTATGGCCCTTGTTTTGCTGAAAAATGCCATATTAAGCCTTGTGAACACTCTAGCACCTTCATTTATTATTTGATATTTACCAAACTTGCACAGATTGTTAATATCAATGAAAGCTCGGACAAGTTCGAAAACCAGCTAGATCGGACCAGTAACAGCGGAGTTATTGCCCTTGATTTAGTTAAAAATGCTATATTTTGCCTCATTAAGACAATAGGGCCTTTATCTTTCATCCAATCTTTACCAAACTTTACCAGATTGTTTATATAAATGAAAGCTCGGACAACTTCAATTACCAGATTGTTTATATAAATGGAAGCTCGGACATTTTCGAAGACCAGCCAGATCGGACCAGTAACAGCGGAGTTATGGCCCTTGATTTAGTTAAAAATGGGGCCTTCATCTTTCATCTGATCTTTACAAAACTTTACCTGATTGTTTATATCAATGACAGCTCAGGCAATTTCGAAAACCAGCCAGATCGGACCAGTAACAGATGAGTTATGGCCCTTGACTTAGTTAAAATGCTATATTTTGCCTCGTTAAGATGATAGGGCCTTCATTTTTCATGCAATCTTTATGAATCTTTATGAGATTGTTCCTATCAATGAAAGCTTGGTCAAGTTCGGAAACCAGCTAGATCGGACCAGTAACAGTGGGGTTATGGCCCTTGATTTAGTTAAAAATCCTATATTTTGCCTAGTTAAGACGATAGGGCCTTCATCTTTCATCCGATCTTTAAGAAACTTTACCAAATTGTTAATATCAATGAAAGCTTGGATTAGTTTGAAAACCATCCAGATTGGACCATTTACATCGGAGTCATGGCCCTTGATTTTCTGAAATATGCTACATCTTGGCCTCATTAAGATGAAAGGGCCTTCATTTGACCGGATTTCATTGAAACTTTGCAGGGATGATCAGTACCAAGCCTAGTTGTACATAGTCGCCGTGTTCCAGTTGAATGATTTTGGCAGAGTTATAGCCCTTTAAAGGTTTTAATACACAAACTTTGTTCTGACTAGTTCTCCTGAACCCCTGGCCGGATTAAAACTTTTTAGGGATGATCGATTCTATATCTAGTTGTGCACATCATCGAAGTGTTCCGGTTGAATGATTTTTGGCGGAGTTAGGGCCCTTTAAAGGTTTTAATACACAAACTTTGTTCTGACTAGTTCTCCTGAACCTGGCCGGATTTAAACGAAGCTTTTTAGGGATGATCAATTCCATGTCTAGTTGTGCAAATCATTGGCGTATTCCGGTTAAATGATTTTTTTTGCAGAATTATGGCCCTTTAAAGGTTTTAATAAACAAACTTTGTCTGATCTACTTATCCTGAACCCCTCGCCAGATTTCAATGAAACTTGCAGGGATGATCAGCACCAAGCCTAGCTGTGCATGTCATTGTCACGTTCCGGTTTACAGATATTTGGCAGAGTTATGGCCCTTTAAAGGATTTTTTTTATACCACAATTTTTTTCCGGGCTAGTTCTCCTCAACCCCTGGCTGGATATAGATGGAACTTGACAAGGATGATCAGTATCAAGCCTAGTTATGCATATCATCGCCATATTTCGGTTGAATGATTTTTGGCAGAGTTGTGACCCTTTAAATGTTTTAATACACAAACTTTGTCCAGATGAGTCTCTTCTGAACTCTTTGCCAGATTTCAGCGATCTTGGCGAGAATGATCAGTACTAAGCCTAGTTGCACCTGTCATTGCCATGTTCTGGTTGAATGATTTTTGAAAGACTTATGGCTCCTTATACATAAACTTTATCTTGACCAGTAGAGCGTCCACAGGCCCTCTTGGGCCTCTTGTTGTTGGTTTCAATCATATTTATATAACAAACTTATTTAAGGTGGAATATTGTGGTTTTATGACTTTCATAGACCTACCTACTGTTTCTACGCTATTATTATGAAAGGTAATGACAGCAGAAAAATAGCAGGTATTAATGCATGTATATGTTTAACAAAGCAAAGTAGAGCATTTTTTAACAAAATAAGGGCCATAACTCTTTTGTTTCTCCGTAGAAGCTGGTTTAAACTCCCAGTGACCTTTTTTGCCACTGATCTAGGTGGTAGCCCTATTGTCAACCCATTTATGTTGTGTTGTCATATACCTTGCCTTTTGTTTATGCTTGTCATTGTTGTAATCTGCGACAAGGATTAACACAACGTGACTTATATATGGTGATGTGATTTACAAACTTCGCAAGATCCTTGGTCATAATCACTCTTATACAACGGCCGGACAGATTGTTGACCATATGGTGATGTCTACCTAAATTCTCCTAGGACGGTATCCTCCTAGGACGGTATCGTTTGATGTTTGTCATAGATCCTGTCTTGTCGTACCCTTAACGGTTTGCTCTCGTGTTTCCCTGGCTTCTGCCAAGTCATTGAGTACTTGCTTTGTGTTTTTTTAGGCTTATGTTTGTTTATATTATATATACATGATCATTTATGTGTTTTACTTATTCTGTCTATTAATGCTGCCTTGTTTGTTAGAGAGTATAACCTGTCGGGGATATCTTTGTTTACACTGTCCCATTTTATTGGGATGACAATAGGGTAAGAGTGAGGTTTGATGCACCATAGCACCTGGTTTAACACCCCCCCCCCCCCCCTCCCCCCCCCACACAACCCTACCCCACCCCTGCGGCCTTTTTTGCGACTGATCGTTCCAAAACGGTAGCCCTGTTGCCAACCCTTTCATGTTTGCGATGTCATATCTTGCCTTTTATTTATCTTTGTAGTTGTTGTTTGTTTCTATGCATGTTTGTGCCTGACAGTGGTCATTGAACTCTGTATTTCCTGTTCTACTTTTATATCTATTTATTATAGCTTTGGACACATGTCGGGATGGCATTGGCTCAGAAGTTTGGCGCTCGCCGCAGGAACCTAATATCGTGGGTTTAAACCCCGGTAGCAAATTTAATTAGGAATAATACATCCATATACTGAACAATATAAGACTATAGTTTTCTTTAATTTCACTTAGCAATTTCTTTTCATGACACCTGCATTTTGACATGCGTGATGTTAAAGGTTGAACACAACCATTCTACTATATTTTACATTGCCTTACTTCTGACTAATGACTTGAGATTAATGACTTGTGACTAATGAATTGTGACGAATGACTAGTGACTTGTGACTAATGACTTGTGACTAATGACTAGTGATTTGTGACTTATGAATAGGGACCTGTGACTAATGACTTGTGACTAATGACTTGTTGCTAAAGACTTGTGACTTGTGACTAATGACTTGTTGCTTTTGTATTCTAGGGTAAACTTATGTTAACATTACTATGTAAACTAAGACACGTACAACGGTTATACAAATAATCCTTAATGTTCTCATCCTATCTCATACCCACATGTCTGACTCATCATATCTCATACCCACATGTCTGACTCATCCTATCTCATACCCACATGTCTGACTCATCCTATCTCATACCCACATGTCTGACTCATCCTATCTCATACCCACATGTCTGACTCATCCTATCTCATACCCACATGTCTGACTCATCCTATCTCATACCCACATGTCTGACTCATCCTATCTCATACCCACATGTCTGACTCATCCTATCTCATACCCACATGTCTGACTCATCCTATCTCATACCCACATGTCTGAACCCACTTTTATTTGTAAAATGGATGTTTTAGCGATTTAAACTATTTTGAATTGTACGCCAAATTCTGAAAATAAATGATAAATTACACAGTTCTGTCTGCAGATAAATATTCAAAATAATCACTGAATTATTCTTGACTCAATTCACAAATATTACCATCATTAGGCAATGATGCATTTGAAAATGAACTTGGAATATTTGCGTGCATAATTCACAAGTGGTTTTGGTCCCATAGCAAGTTCCTTAGGCAGATCTAACTGGCGGTTTTGCACCTGGAATCTTTGTGTCCAACAATATCCTTCACCTCAACTGCCTTGGTTTCAGTTTTATCCATTTTGCTAGAACTGATGTCTCAAGAAAATAGTGTGTGTTAGCAATAACAACTGACACTCTGTATCCACCAGGGCACAGAGAGTATGCTAAACTTTACTCCCGCAGCAACAATTTCACCATATTTATACAAAGTATAACAACATGTATAAAGTATAACAACATGTATCGCTGCACAATGTTCTGGTACTTCCGTTAGTCCAGGACAAACTCAAATTTCCTTTATTTGCGTTAATATCAATAAAGGGTTTATTGTTTACTGCTACAGATGAAACATGGAACCCATCCTACAACGGACTGCAGTCCTCAACCTCCGGATAACCTGATACCCTAGAACAACCTGTCATCGAATAACAACTTATTGAGTTCGTACTTCCAGAGTATGCTAAGATGAACTCTGTGATTATTTTACGTGTTTGTTTCTTGATTGTCTATCAGAAGAACATACTGTCCACCTGCAACCGACACTTAAACTTAAACTTCTATTTCTGAATTTCTTCTTCAGCCATCAGTTCCTTATCTTTACTGTATTTCCCTTTTGTGAACGTCACAGCTCTGTCCTTTCATGTTATTTCATGTCTTTGAATTGTTCTATGATATACCCACTAGATTACCATTATCAACTTTACATCCATGTCATTTGGGAAGAAAACTGTTTTTCCAACTCAAATAAAGACTACAGACTGGGCCTCTTCTACTGCATGGGGACGATCCGAATGCTCCCGCCTTTAAGTGATGTGACTTGTCGGAAAGTACCTCTGGTAAAGCTCTCTGGCCATCTACAATGTAACGTGTAGTCTTTGTGTCTTTCAGTTTTTTTCTTACTTTTAGTAATCTGTAACTTTGAACAAAAGATATTCATGAAACAAATTATCAAATATTGCTTTTATGTATAACAAACTTGACATGGGCTTATAAGAACAACCTAGCAACATTCTTCAGCATTAATACTGTCATAGCATGGACAATAGAAACTGCCATTTCTCCTCAACACCTTACTATTTGATACATATTTTAGAAAAGTCCAATATTTACAAACCTTTAGATATTTGTCACATTCAACCACTTTGCCAATTCAAGTGACTGGTGCAATTTACAAACAACTTGTTCTTTTCATTGGCAAGTTATCAGAAGAATCACCAATCGGTACAACACGTAAACCTTACGGACTTGGTCAATTGTTTGTTGTTTCATTGTTCATCGCTTCGTTCTTTGCATGCATCCATCATTTTACTGATTTGAATTTGTTTTATTTTCACTTGAAAGATCTTTGAAAACCGCGAGCTTACTTCATATTCTGTGTAACCTATCAATCAATCAATAGAATAATTAAATACTTGCCTCAGTTATTTGCCCTTTCAGAATCTGTAGACTCTGATTCCTCCATCTTGAATACTTTTCCCGCATTTCTCTTCTTCAAAAGACATGCTTCATAAGACTAAAGTCAAAAGTCTTAAGTCGTAAGTCACAGTCATAACTATAAAGGTACGTATAGGCTTCCGTAGGTACGCAAGGTTTAATCTATTTAAATACGACAGTTGTTTATGCATGCATTGCGCGATTTCTTCAAAAACCTCGCCGGAAAAGTGCGTAATGGCGTCGGTACGGTGTCACCTATTTGTCAAGCATTGGAATCATCGTTCTATGGTTGGTACATACTAACATAAGAACCATGATTCTCACTTCTAATAAAATGCAACTATGCATGCGTAGTTAATACCACATTATGTTGGGCTAGGATATAAGAGGAATAACTCGTCCGGCGTTGGTGATGGGTGGTGGGGGGGGGGGGAGGGGGGGGGGGAGGGGGGACATCCTCTACGTGGTCAACGAACTACAGGGCTGGTGTAGTTTAGGTAGCCCGGTTAGGGGCCACACCCATCACAGTATGAACCCTGCGCCGCACACACAATCCGATGGCCATCTTCCGTCTTCGGTTTTCAGTCTTCCGGGGGTGTGGGGGGTGGGGGGGGGGGGGAACCACGGTGGCTGTGTCGCTCTCGGCTCCGGACTTCTGACTTCCAACTTCCAACTTCGGTGTAGCCATCAGATGATGTGTGCTGTGACGGGACGCAGGAGACATCTTCACTCTCGGTCAAATGACACTCAAGCTACTAAATCAGAATTACCAGGTTCAGTAATACCAGTATTGACATACGCGAATAAGGTGATACCGGTAATGGCGTATAGGGCTGGCAAGGCGACCCATATACAAACACCATGAGTGTCATCAGTGCCCACGCAGCGACGTGCACGCGGTGAAGATCCCGATGTTTTATGTGTGTGTGAGTCAAAGTTGGACAAATCGATTAGCGATTCTGCAGTTCTACCAGAAAACGCGGGGTATGACATTGTTAATAGGAAAGATAATAAACTTGGTGCAGGTGGAGTGCTTATAGCAGTGAAAAACACCCTAGTAGCATCGCCAGTAAATACTCTAGATTCAGATTGTGAGATAGTTTGGATAAGAATAGAAATAGCCAACAGTAAACCACTCTATGTAGGGTCATTTTATAGATCACCATCAAAAGACGACCCAGAAGTTCTTAATCGGTTACATGAGTCAACATCGAAACTCACTTGCAATGATTCATCTCTACCGAATATTATTCTCAACGGAGATTTCAACACGCCAGACATCCAGTGGGATAATTTATCAGTGCGTAATAACCCAAATTATTCGTCCCAGTTGAAAATACAATGTTGGACCTTATGAATGCTAACTTTCTTATTCAGTTAACGGACAAACCTACACGTAATGATAACATACTTGACCTAACACTTACAACCAACCCGGACCTAATTTCAGACCTTCAAATACACCCTGGAATGAGTGATCACTACGCTATAACATACAGTGTGAACCTATCCGTGAAGAGGCAGAAGAAACCAGATCGCTATGTCTTTCAGTACAGGAAGGGTGATATTGAGGGTGTTAAACGTGATATTAGCGAGTTCAGCGAGGATTTTGTGAAAAGCGATCCCTACAAGAACTCCATTGATGACAATTGGAACACATTTAAAAAAGCCCTTATTAACTCAATGAAAAGGAACATACCCCAGAAGAAGATTACCTCTAGATGGAATCTTCCGTGGATTACCCCTGAAATTAAAAGGCTATGTAGGAAGAAGAAAAGAGCTTGGGACACAGGTAAACACCATCGCAATAGCCATTCATGGAAACGATACCTCGAACTTGACAAGCTGGTGAAAGACTCTCTATATGAAGCGCATAGATCATACATAGATGACATCCTTAACATCAGTGTCAAAGAAAATCCTAAGAAATTTTATTCATATATAAAACAGAAGAAGTCGGGCGTAAGTAACATCCCTGTTTTGAAATCCAACGATGTCATCCTTAGTGAACCCAAGGACAAAGCTGAAGCACTTAACACACAGTACACCTCAGTATTCACCAGAGAACCAACTGACAACCTTCCGGTTATTGGGGAACCTAATGTCTCTCCAATGCCAGATATTGGTTTCACAGCGCCTGGAATAGAGAAACTACTCTGCAACTTAAATCCTGCGAAGGCGTCAGGGCCCGATCTCCTACCTACTAGAATCCTCAAGACGATTGCCAAGGAGGTGGCCCCGATACTGACTGTCATCTTTCAGCAGTCATATGACACTGGAATTGTGCCTTATGACTGGACTCAAGCAAACGTAACAGCTGTCTTCAAGAAAGGCGACAAGACTAATCCAGCCAATTATAGACCTGTTTCGCTTACCTGTATACTCTGTAAATCTATGGAGCATATAGTGTTCAGCCAGATCATGAATCACCTAGACCACCATAAGATCCTTGTACACTTTCAACACGGATTCCGAGCGAATCATTCGTGCGAGACACAGCTTCTCAACACAGTGGAAGACTTATCGAGGAGGCTTGACAACAGGAAGACCACCGACGTGCTGATACTTGACTTCAGCAATTGACAATTGCAAGGCATTCGACACGGTGCCCCATCGAAGACTTCTTCACAAGCTTGATCACTATGGTATTACGGGCAACACCAACAAATGGATAGAGTCATGGCTTTTCACCGAGAGCAGAAAGTTGTACTCGATGGGTCATTATCATCAAATTCGACAGTCCTGTCTGGAGTACCACAGGGCACTGTGTTGGGGCCACTAATGTTTTTACTCTACGTAAACGACATCGGGGCCAGGGTTTCGCCACTTACCACAATCAAGCTATTTGCAGATGACTGCCTACTCTATCGGACCATTAGCAGCACCCAAGTTGCACACCAACTTCAGCAAGATCTGAATACCCTTACAGACTGGTCCAATACCTGGCTAATGAGATTCAACGCAGCCAAATGTCACCTACTCAAAATCTCAAGACAACGGCATTTCTTAAAAACTAATTACGACATTGACAACCAACACCTTGAAGAGGTTCAGCACCATCCCTACCTTGGTGTCGAGTTTACATCAAACTTAACATGGAAGACTCACATCAGCAATATCACTGGCAGAGCGAATACGATTTTAAATTTACTTAGAAGACATTTATATGGATGCAGTCAAGAAGTAAAAACGAGTGCATTCACATCACTTGTTCGTTCTCACCTAGAATACTCATCGTCAGTTTGGGACCCCTATTTTAAACAAGACATTCAAACCCTAGAAAAGGTACAACGCAAGGGAGCTCGCTTCGTTACTGGTAACTATTCACCATATGAAAGTGTAACAGTAATGCTTGACAATCTCAGCTGGCCATCATTACAGCAAAGAAGAAAGAACAAGCGACTAGCAACCTTCTTCAAATCATATAACAACATGATACCAGTTTCCATCCTCGAGTATGTAATGCCATCCACTGGACGCACAAGAACACATGACGCAGCCTTCATCCAGTTACGTACTAACTATGAGCAGTACAAAAACAGCTTCATACCTCGAACTATTCGAGACTGGAATGCATTACCCCCGGACTTAGTGCATTCCTGCTCTGTAGACGTGTTCAGCACTCGCCTACAGACATACACGGCGTAGACAACACGACGGGTTTTTAATGATTTTAATTGTACAATACCTATTTTTTAACCATTGTGATGATGTCACTTGCCCGTGATGCTTTACGCCCTGGGCAGTACTATAGTAGAAGTAGAAGTAGAAGGTGCCTCTTATGTTTTACCGTTCCAATGATTTATACTATAGGTCAGAGACCACTATTGATTTGAGAGTATATTTGCAAAAAGTAAAAAAATATTTACTGCCATTCTGGGGGTGTTCACCTTCAAGGAAATATTAGTGGCTGAAAGCATTACATTTCCCTCAGTTTGCTGGTCATTTTTTTTAGTGTCTCTACGATAGTTCATTTTTAAAAAAAAAAAGAGTTAAGTTTCATCATCCGTTCGCATATAGTAAGAAGGGTTGTAGGACAAAAGTCTATAATGGAGGCCTATGGGAAATGCAAAAGTGGTATATGACCTAAGGTCGGAATCTACAGTTTTCTTTGAAATTCAGACTAGTTTCAGACATGTACACTAATTACGCTAAATAACTTGAATTCTATTTTTCAAAAATAACAAACATGCATTGTTCCTGAAAGATTATAAAATTTCCTCTCAAAATATAGCAAATACATGCTAGAAAGCATCAAAATCGGTTTCTCTACCTACAAATACAACTTCATTTACCCCACCCACTCAGCACTCAAAAAAGTGAAAACATGACATTTATAGACAAACGACAGCATATACCTGTCCCTTATTTGAGATATAACACATCCATAATTGAATGACAAACACTCCAAATTGTCATAAAAATGCTATTTCTACATACCTTAACCGGCTTTTTTTCCGTAATCTGATGTCGACTCAAGAATTGCAGGAAGTGATAAAAAAAAGCTATCATTTACAACATAGCCACCAGTTACGATTTTCTGTTTACAGGCTACATACGGGTCATAGTACAAAAAGTTTATTTATATCAAAATTAACTATTATGTCATACTAAGTCAAAAACACCGCATTTGTGGATTTCTTTTTTATTGTCTAGCCTGTACATGGCTTTTAATCTCTTAGATTTCTATTTGATAAGAAATTCAACAAACAACTGATTTGAACCATGAAAGTCGGCGTTTTAGACTGTCCCCCATTCGTGACGTGATTCAGTTGGAATTATCTCCCTTGCTGCTGGCGGAAGTTCTGCTGCGAAAACAGAATTGGTGGAAATTTTCTGTAGAGAAACAAACCCAGCTTGTTCACCTTTCTGGAACTCCAAGAGCTTCATGGTAGCATTTATTTATATATACGAATACTAGGCAATAAACAAAAAACTTATCACTCCACATCACGCTGAGTTACCGCTTGATTAGATCGTCAAAATTATGTCTTCAAACAAGTTAAGGAAATGAAATAACTTGATAGATTGTATTTGTTCCAAATGGTTCAAACAGATAAGCAATTAACATAACGTATATTTGATAATTTATATGTAATATATATAGTTTGTATACAGTCAATATTTGATGTAACCACGATATATGCGTATATTTTTAAATGAAATAAAGATATGCCCATTACACATGGTTTCGTATTTCTAATTATATCCATTAATATAAAAACAGAGTTTAATTGATATTATTTTTGTCTAACATTAAAAGTTATAAAATGTCAGATTTTTTAAAATGGTATTATATCATCAAATGCACAACTGAGACTTACTATACATACAAACGACACATGACAATAGATGGACTAGAGACAGAATTTACTCTCGCCGTGAAGTATTGGACTCCTAGGCGAAAGTAGAATATAATTTGAGAGGTTAGCGGCATATAACATTGCGGCAATTGTTGATATTAAAGTCAATGCAATTGTCGTATGATACCGGCATTAAGTTGGTTCATATATCAAAAACTAATTTAGAGCTACTAAGAGAAAGATAAACCATGATAATAACTTCTTAGATCTCTGTATGACTCCTTGAAAAAGTAGTCGACTGGTTACCTGTTGTGTTCAGATATAAATAGAACACAAGTTGTCAACTGCTAAATTTAGACCAAGCCAGAGGGCTGGCGTGGCCCAGTCGGTAGCGAGGCAGATTTGTAACCAGAGTCCCCGGTTGGCTCCGGTTTCAATCCTCCATGGTGCCACTGAGTTTCGTCGGTGTATTCTTAGTCGAGACACTTTCCCATAGCCTCATCCGTCGGATGGGGTCGTAAACCGGGCGGTCCCGTGTATCGGTCTATCCTCCGAGCATGTCAAAGAACCATAGGAATAGGTGAAAATTCTTCTTCTTCTTCCAGGTAAAGAGCTGGGATCTTCATAGATCGTAATTAGCTCTGCGTGACTAGGCATGCTGATGGCTCACAGCTAGTCCAAATCTATGTACAGTTAAAATTGGTAAAATTATTTACACTGCTGTCTTTGTCGTCATGAAGGAGCAGATCACACCAAGAGGAGTGATCTGAATTCTTCCAGTGAGGGCGAGGAGACCACTGTAGACGGGAGTGTGTTCCAATCTCTCACCGTTCTTGGGAAGAATGAATTGTAGTAGGCCTTGTCTGTTAATCTCTCCTGGAAAAATCGGTGCTGTCCTCTTGTACGGGTGTCACTGGCGTGCAAGTACTTCTCCAACGGGATGTCAACTGTACCGTGCTGTATTCTGTATAGCATGGACAGTCGGTTATGTCTTCGTCTGATCTCGAGCGATTCCCAGTTGAGGTCTTTCAGCATCTTAGTGACACATCCTGGGGATTTGCTGGAGTAGTCATTGAAGACATAGCGGGCGGCACGGCGTTGGACCTGCTCTAGCGCTTTGACAGTGGTCTGGTGGTATGGGTCCCAGACAGTGGAGGCGTATTCCAGTGTTGGTCTAACCATAGTGGTGTACGAGGCCGCTTTGACTGGAGGCGTGTATTCCTTTAAGTTCCTTCTCAGGAAGCCAATAGTTTGGTTGCCTTTACCAATGGTGTTCTGTATATGCCGGTCCCATGAGAGGTTGTTGCTGATGGTGACTCCCAAGTATTTGCTGGCCTCCTCTACGTCCAGTGTGTGGCCATGGAGTTGGTAATTGGACTGTATGGCCTTTTTGTTGTTGGGCAAGATCCTACTTTGCATTTACTGGGGTTAAAACTCATCTGCCAAGTTTCTTCCCAGGTTTCTAAGGCAGTGAGGTCCCTTTGGAGTAGCTGGCTGTCGGTGGAGTTCTCAATGACTTTGTAAAGAAGGCTGTCGTCTGCAAATAATTTAGTTTAGGAGCATCTGATAGACTCTGGTAGGTCATTGATGAAGGCAAGAAACAATAGGGGTCCGAGCATTGTTCCCTCAGGGACTCCCGACATTACATCTGCTGTCTTCGACCTCGTACCATCTAAGACTTAGCAGGGTTTCCCCCAGGATCATAAGGCATGTCGCATGCAACATGCCTTCCTGGAAAAAAAAAAGGAAAAACAACATGCCTTCATCAGAGCAACATGCCTTAAGATTTTCTTAATTTTCATGAATAACAGATTTAAAAGAAGAAAAATAGAATTTCTATGGTGATTCTTGTTCCTTTTTGCACCAAAATCATAAAAGTATGTTATTTTGCCATTTTGCCATTAATAGGGACTATTTTTTTCAAGCCCAGTTTGGTAAATGTAATGTCAGAACAACATGCCTTCACAATTTTCTGGGGGAAACCCTGCTTACAACTTGTTGTGTTCTGTGGCTAAAGAAGGAATGGATCCATTTATTGGTACTGCCTCTCACTCCGTAGTGGTCCAGTTTGTAGAGGAGTCTTATGTGTGGGACTTTGTCAAAAATAGAATTGGCAAAGAAAATTATAGCAAATTCGAAAATCATTGTCGGATATAAATTAATCGCAAACAAACCTGCTATATATCAAACACATTCCATAAATGTTATTCACCGTCAATAAAACACACACTCAAAATTTTACTTATTGTGCCCGCAAAAACATTCTTTACAATTGTGTCCATGTCAGTTATATATATTATTTTTTTATCTCATTTGCATTAAATAACAAGACGATTCCAGAGGTGTTCTTTCCACGTAAACCATTTCTTTAAATAGTTCATGCTTTCAAAATGGATGTGAATTACATGTAATTAATACATTTTTAAAGGAACAACTATTCTGATTAAATGGAAGTTGAGTAAAAACGGAACACTGTATCAGTCTATCGGACACTTGCTTGGAACAATTTTTATCTTATAAATATGGAATAACTGTTCCTAGGCTCGCTATAACCATTCGCCAAATCGCCATAGGTGAAAAGTAACCCGAACTGGCGAATGAAAATCGTAACAAGTGTCTATTCTAGAAATCGAAAAGTATGGGGGATATACTTGGAAAAAATAGAGGGACTGACAGATACCTTTTAAATTTGCCGTACATGCGAATGTAAACAACAATTTTACAATTTTAAAACGAACGAAAATAATGTCTACAACCGCAAGGCAAAACAAGCATGTCCTAAACTTATTTTTGTCTAAATTATTCCGTACAATCTGAAATAGAGTGACCTCAGCACGCCATGTGATACCTAGCACCACCTAACCCGTGAATACACAAATAACGGTAACTCCAATACGATTTACATCAGTGTTTTTTTTATGTATTTTGTGAATGCAGCCTGTGCCCATGCCTATGTGAAAAATAGGAGCATTTTTCTAGAAATTGTGAAAATTGTGAAATATTATAACAAAAGAGAAATAAACTTTTTTCACTTTTATTTTCAGTTTCATATCCCTTGGTTTTAAGTTTTGTTTTTGGTAAATACAGACTAGTTTTGACACCAGCTTATATTAAGACTAGTATCTTTACTGCTCTGTATTTACCCAAAAAAAATCTCTTTTTTTTTCAGGTTGTGAATTTTTTGGATATAATTGTGAAAAAATTATACTTTTTGGAATTGTGAATGAGGCCGAATTTCGGCCCCAAATTAGGCATGAAAAAAACACTGTACATGCTTAGTCTAGATCATCTTGCTTGTTTTCAAGACAAACTTTTGTATTTACAATCAAGCGTTCAATATGATCAAGACTAGCTCTGATAAACAATAATCAAAATTTGTCTCCATTTAGTTAAAATGTACGGATTATGATGTCGCATTATGATGTCGCATCATATTTGTAACAAATTTAATTGTTTTTTCATCGTTTGTACGGGCGATCAGCACGCAGTAGGTTTTAAAAAAAAAGGCACGATCTCATAGAAAATGGCGCTACTCGCGCATCCTAGAATAGACACTAATAGCAAACTCCAAATTTCCGACCGATTTTGTCTAAAAAATCTTGGAAAATCCCGAATTCTAATACACAAATGACAAAGTCTTTAACTGTTTATAATGAATGAATGGTGTTGTACGGCACGTCGACACATAAATAGGTCATATTGTGCGCAAAAATTGATGAAAAATGAAGTATTAATTAAAAATTAATGTAAATATATAAAGATAAAACTATTAAAAAATAAGGGATGATAAGGTTTAACTGTTTATAAGCCAATATCCCGCTGGGTGATGTTAGCTACTGCTAATTAGCGACAATTAATTTGGACTGATAACTATCGCAGTGTTTATTGAAAACTGCTGTCAAATTGTCGTGTGTGCGATACACGCCGCGTTATCGACTCGTTATCGAACCGGGTAAACATCAAATAATGTGGCGCCCTCTAGCGGTCAAAATGGCTGGTCAAAACAGAAAGTTTGACAATGTTTGTTTAAGAATTAATAAGCCAGAGATACCCTGTTTAAAGGCCGTCGGTCTTTTTGAACTTTACGATCACTGGTAAGTCTTGAGTGCCCACTAATTAGTTGTACATACAGTAGCGTAAACTGAAACAATGGCAAGTGTGAACGTGTTTGATTGGCTGTCTGTAAATTGGAACAATTTCATGTTTGATTGTTCAGTCAACATGAACCACATGAAACAATGCAAAAGGTGCGATTACTCAAAATATTGGTACAATTTTTAGAATGATATAGTCATAATTTAGATTGTTTGATTCAATTGAGCTTTTTTGATACATCTGATCTGATGGCATCATGCATGTTTTAAATTACCATTATAATAATTAATAATTGTCATGATTTACTTTACGTTTGCAAGTTTAAGAAGCTCTGAAATGCCTAAATTCCATCGCATTGGCACAGCTGACGTATCAAAATGCTCGAAATAACTGGAATAAGTGATTTAAAAGTAACAAATTGATATTAGCTGTTTAAATAGTGTTCTCCTGCAAAACGTGTGTGATCGTTGATTGTGTATGCTTATGTATGATTTGCCATTTGTGACTATTTGAAAACTACTTGTTGTAAATTGTATATACTTATGCATTTCACCTGTGTGAAACTGAGTAATTAATAAATAAAGATGAACTGAACAGTGCCCCAGATAAGCAGCGTATCTGCGTATTTCACTCAATTAAAATTGCCAAATACCCAATTAATTTCCCTGACATGCGTACTAGATACGCAAGCTATTTCCTTTTCACTCAAACATTTTAATTTTCGAGCGTATCGACAGTCAAAGTGTTCAAATGATTGATGGATTGATGTTTTCGTGCATATTCCGATATTTACAAACAGCAGACTTTACTTCCTGTGTTTATCTTGACTGGGACGTTACATAATTATCGATAAAGTGGAGAACGCTATATAGTTTAATATGTACGCTATACCAGTCTATTCTATTGTGTAGTCGTCTGGGCGCTTTCTTGTTCACTTTTGAAAGCATTTGCGTTGTGCAGACGATTAAAATGTCGAAACAGGGACATAAACTGACCAGCGAGTTACCGTGAAGAAACGCTTCTGAAATTAACACGTGACTAGTGTTTCTATGGAAATTAATCATTAATAATGATTTATCATTGACAAACCACTGCCATGAATAACAAGTCAATAAAGCTCACATGTATAAAGACGGGAAAGTTACCTTGCTTGTTTTACATTTGATCCCCAAATCACCCTATTATATATGAAAATTTGAAATTCACTCAATTAATTTGAGTGAAATACCAGGGCTCGAAATTAGCACTAGTCCTGTAGCCCGAGGCTAGCAAAAATGCTGCCGGGCTAGCAAATTCTGTGTCTGGGTAGTCCTGATGGGCTAGTAACAAAAATTATTCAAATAAGAAATAAATTATAAATCGATAGATTATGTAGTGACAGCACTGTCTAACCTAAAAGGTCTTTTAAAAACCTGATATTTTCAAAGTTCCAATAAATGTAAAACTCGTATGAAGAAACCGAAACTTGAATTAAAATAGTATTTTCTGTTGAATATTATATTGGGCTAATAAATTTTGAGCAGGTCTAGTGATTTTACCCAACTACCGGTGGTCTAGTAAACTAAAAATGTTAATTTCTAGCCCTGACTATTATTACCCAATAGGTCCAAAAGTTATCTGGAGCACTGTGTTTGTCCTAAAAAAATAAGCTCATGTGGTGTCAATAAATATGTAAATTAATATATTGTTTCTGTTTGATTGGTCAAAAGTCCATATGACCTAGATATATTTCGGCAAGGTGATGGTTGGAAGGTCGCCAGCTTGATTGCCCACTACCCACGAGGCGAAAATGACAATCTAAACTAAAACATGTTATTTGGGGAGGTGTATTTCACACAATCTGGCGAGTGACACCCATAGAGGGTTATTTCAAATACCAATAAGTTGTATTTCATTCTTGCACAAATTGTCAACTTGGTATCAGGTTCACAAAAATTTGATAATCAGTTTTTGGAACAAAAACAAATCTTGTAAAGTACATCATTTGTAGGCTAGCAAGTTTAATAGTTACTACGACTATTAATGGAGATTGTGCTTTATATGTTGTCCATGTATCATAAATGGTCATTAACAGTAACTTGATTGTTCATCTGACCAATCTTACTAAGATATCACGAAAGTCAGATGACAAGTCCACTCTACATGATCATTTAAATATTTTACGGCTAGCATGATCCATGAACAAAATGAATGTGACTAGATAAAACGAAAATATAAACTTTATTAAACCTGAAACGTTAAAACACAATATTGACGAAAGTCTCACTGTCTGTACTGCACTCACTCTGTCAGTCTCTGTGTGATATGCTGATGGGGAGTACAGTATCAAAACCAATCTAGCCTGTTTACTTGGACGTAGAAAGTAATGTGTAGCCAGGGCTCCTGACAAGTTAACGTACTGTCCATTCAATGTCCCTGTTATGGCTATTGTGACAAAGTTATTGGAATTGATATCTGGATATCTACCAGCACGGTGCACCTCATCCCCAGTGAAACTCGTCATCACTCTCACTACCATCACTGTCATGTTCACTGTCTGAGCATACATCACTCATATTTGCTGCAGCAGCAATTTCTGCATGTTCAACTTGGAGAAGACGGGTCAGCTGCACTTCATTTTCCTCACTCATCTCTGTGCCATTATCATCAGAATCATTCTGACTGATATTCTGCCTGCAGTTGCCTGAGCTTCTGCTTCTGCTGTTGTTTCCATTTTTCCTGTAGTTTCTTGGGTGTGTAACATTTCTTCTTATGAAGCCATGTCTCCACTGCCTGCATCAAAATCTGGTCGCATTCAGGCTGGTGACATCAGGACCATAGATCGAGATGGTGAGAAGACTGTTCAGCATTTGGCCTGTTAGTCTTGTCCTCAATCTCGTTTTCACCAGCTTTGTCCTGCTTGCTGCCCTTTCTAGCCAAGCATTCGAGACTGGCAAGGCAGGGCGGTTTTTGAGATGTTAACAAGCAGTGGATAGACATCCCGATCAACCTCTCTAGACACCACTGTGTTGGTGTCTGTCGGAAAGTTCAAATACAAGTCATACTTGAACTTCCACCACTCGAACAAGAGGCGCTCTGACTGAACTCGACTGTTTTCAGTTTCCTGAAAGTAGTGGCCAGCCAGGATCTTGATATTTTCATCTCCATTTGTGTCTGGAGCAGGTACAGCTTCCGGATCGAATAGAGAGAATGCTCCAATGAAACCTCTCATCTGTGTTCTTGCATAGGGCCAAAACATACTTTGAGCACACTCTTTGCGTCTGACTCTCAGCAATTTCACCTTCCGAGACCTTCAACCCTGTGTGTGTTCAGTTGTCCATGTTCTGGGTCAAGGTCAGCCTTTAGCTGTGGCAAAGGTTGTCTTCATTTTGTTCAGCAGGCCCGTGGCAACTGCACTCTTCTCAAAGGCAGACTCGATGGCCCGGTAGTTTTCCTACGCAGCTTTGACTGCAGAATCGAAACTGAGCCATCCTTTGTGGTTTGCTTTCTTCAGCTTTTTACAAACTTTCTTCTTAACATTTGTTGTGCTTGTCTCTGTGATACCCTTGATGCCCAGTTGACAATTTAGAAATACGGCTGTTCACTTTGGGGAATATCCATCCACTTCCATAAGTGTGTCCTCGGCAGCTTTGATCACACCGACTTCTGCACTGGTGTCACATGGACGGCGACACACACAGTGGATAGCGATAGTATCTCAGCATCCTGGGGTGTCAGTCAGATGAAGTTTTACAGCAAATCCATTGCGTTTTCCTAGCATTACACTTGCTCCATCCGAACAGACCTTTTACATCTGATGGTTTCAGACTGCAATCAGCTAGGAGCTGCAAAGTGCCTCAGAGTTTGCCGACTCCTGGTGTTCCAGCACATTTCTAATGCCCAATTGCAATGCAATGCAACGTCTACCTTGCCCTTGTCTACATCCTTGGAAGTATTGTGCAAAGGTGATCATCTGTTCTATGGAGGCAGCATCGGTCACATCATCTATTAAAACCCCAAATGGTCCGGAGTTTTGTTTTTTGCTGTTGATGTCACCTTGAATAGTTTATACAAATGTCAAGAAAACTTCTCCGGCTGATCCTGGGCTTCTGTGTTTAAAGTATGCAGTGTCTTTCATTCCAGTATGAAGTTTCTAAACAAAATTTGATTGGCTGCTGCATGTTACACACTGTCAAAACACAATACACCATATTGACAGCCGAGAATTGTTGCCCCTGGTATTTATATAATGTTGGGATGATTGGGACACACAGTCACAAACTTGATATTTACTGCAATTACCAAATCCAACTGACTTTGCCGTGTGTCTCAAATTCACACAGAAGATAAATACAAAGCTCTAGGACAAATTTTACTTAGCAGAAAATGACAAAAATAGCGACAAAATCTCTTAAATCGCCCTATTGCTTGACCCCTGCCATAACGTACAAACCAAATGATTCTCAAAGTTTGTAAATCCAGAGATGTTTATATGAGGGAAAAGAGATGTGTGTGTTTGAGGGTGGTAACTTAGCAAATATTGTTTGTATTTCAGGGGCAGGGCCTTTTCTCTCCAAACTGGGAAGGGGCCCATGAGTTCGGGATAATAAACTGTGCTTTCCTTTGGAAATGGGGGTGGGGGAAAAATAGTATGGTTTTCGCTATATAATTAAGGGAATATTTGTTTAAGGGAAAACTCCTTCAAACGTATGTTATTAGGTATAATACCATTATCAATGTTTTTCAGCGGAGATAACTAGCTGTGTATTGTTTGATTGTTTTATGGGAGAGAACTGTAACTGCTTTGTTGCTATTCAGGGGAGGTAACTAGCTGTGTATTGTCAAAATCCTCGCATTGGTTACTTCCCCTTTCTGTTACAGTAATCGCTGCCACCACACACACTTACAGCTGAAATCCAGCTAAATATTTTTTAGGCCCATAATTCAACTTACTTTGTTCATAATATAGGCCATAATTCAACTTACTTTGTTCATAATATAGGCCCTATATTATGAACAAAGTAAGTTGAATTATTGGCCTTATGTTTGATTGTTTTATGGGAGAGAACTGTTACTGCTTTGTTTGCTGTTCAGGGGAGATAACTATATGTATATATTTTTGTATTTCAGGAGAGGTAACATGGGTTATGAGGTGAACAGGTTCGAAGGCGACGTAGATGAGGAGTTAATCTGTCCCATCTGTAGCGGCGTATTAGAGGAACCCCTCCAGGTTTGTATAGGATTTCAATTAGTAGTTTTGTGTACCGCAAGCATAGAAAATATCAGTTTAAATACATAAAGAACTTGTCACATTTAAAATTGCCGGTGTCGGATAAGATGTTTGTTTCCCCAAGTCATACCCTAAATAATGAAAACTTGGTATGAAGGTAGGTTAATTTGTTTGTGTGTTGTATCATTTAAAGGGACATACCGCAATCTTAAAATTGTTATCCAGGTCTTAAAAAAAAAATTGTGTGGTTCTGGTAACATGTTCAAAATTAGTAGGTAGGGTAGGTCGGATTTTTTTATTTTTTTTTAAGGATTGTTTTTTATGAACGCAAAGAAGATGCACTGAATTATGTACTATAATTACTGTAATTATAATTGTTTTCTATTTGCTCTTCACTTGTGTACATACATACTTTATATTGTTATTTTATTTATTTTTTCGAAATGGACCAAAAAAACGTCAGGGTCGGCGGGTATTCGTAGGTAGGGTCGGGTGACCCGAACCACACAATTTTTTTTTAGGCCCCAGCATTAAAATTAGCAGCACCATGCATGTATACATTAGTCCAGTATCATTTTAACTTTAAACCTGCTTGCATATCATTAAATAAAATTTTGAGTTTTCGCTTTCATTATTTTAGCATAGTTTTGAATATAGTTATATTGGTGCAAATATAATCAACAGTTGGTAATATGCAAAATCAATATATCTTTAATTGTTATTACGCAGGTTATGTAGAAAAACTAACTGGACGCTACAGCTTCTTAAAAATCAAGATTGCCATGTGTCCCATTAACCTGCAACTAAGTCAGCCCATTTAGCTGAGGTATAATCTATTGATACAATCATTCTGCAAAATGATCGCTATTCAAAAGTTTCTTCAAACAATTTTCAGAAAGTAAGGTTACGTGACTATAGTTTTTTTTTTTTTCAACAGATGAAATATTTATAAAAATGCAGCTGTTGACAAATCAATCTGGTCACATCTGTTTTAATACAGGGTACTTTGCGTCGGACAGGTCATTGGTTCTCGGCACCTGTGTCTACGGTATTTATGTTCATGCTCTTGCTTGCTGAAAGCTTGTACCTTCACCGATGTTAAATGCGTCATTCAACAACAACTTTTTAGTGGTACCAGTACGTTTGATGGGATTACATCATAATTTTCATTCTTGCCAAAATGGCCCTTAAGGTGGATTTTACACCTTGAATAGTGGGGTCATAACATTACTTGCTTGTTGCAATTGGTTCATACATGTATAAAGAAACTTCCTGTTATTTTTCTATATATGGGGTTTCCACATATATTTAAGGGATAGGGGAAATGAAATTTGAATATAATGGGGTGGGTATGTGAGGGAGGTACCCTTTGGGTGACTAATATTTTTAGCGATCATGATTTCTTTAGATGCAACTTAAGGGCTATTGGTTAGCCATCTTTGAAAAAAAAAATCCAAAATGGATGGGATATGGTTAATTGAAATTTTTATCCAAATGCATATGATAGGCATGAACATTGTCAATGATTTAATAGGTGACATTAATGCAACACTATTGATGTGAACATAATATCAGAAACAATATTTATTTGGCAGAAATAGTGCCCTTTATATTCGAAAAGTTTAGTGCAATTTTACTCTAAGATATTTTGTTTTTATGTTAAATAAATTTGTCCATAGAATTGTCAATTTTATCTAAAAATGGCACACGAGACATCATTTCTAAATAAAGTAAGCCATGTTATCACATCATCCAAAATTCGAAGTACACCATTGTTAAAAATGAAGATTTTCTTTATACGCCATGTGCCTTCAACACACGCACATGATACACATGAAAAGCATGCTGGTGAATTGTAAATTGAAACATGCTGTATGGTGAAACATTCGGATAAACAGGTAATTTGATCGTATTCATATGTTATTATTTAGTTTGTGCTGTTTTTATAGGAATATAATAATAAATTACTCTTGTTTTGCCATGTTTCTATTCACAACAGTCACTCAGTTGTGTTTAATACATCCAAAAATATAGTTGCCGTTTATAATAGTTTGACAATTAAAACCCGTCAGTGCCACCCTACTATAGCATTGAGATTATTTTGAAAGTACATGTCATTGAAAGAATAGCTTGTTTTTTTACAATGATTGACTTTGAAATGTGGATGATGTGATAATTGAATTGGATTTTATAGTCGCACCAACAGCTAAGGTCATATGGCGACTTTCCAGCTTCAGTTGGTGGAGGAAGACCCCAGGTGCCCCTCCGGGCAATTTTCGTGCACGGGCGGGCACCTGGGTAGAACCACCGACGTTCCTCAAGCCAGCTGGATAGCTTCCTCACATAAAGATTCCTAGGCCCCTGAGGGATCGAACCTAAAGCGGTGAGGGGCAAGTGATTTCAAGTCAGAGACGTTAACCACTAGGCCACGGATGATGTGATAACCTGCCGTATTTAATTTAGAAATGATGTCTCGTGTGCCATTTTTAGATAAATAGACAATTCTATGGACAAATTTATTTAACATAAAAAAAAAACTTCTTAGAGTAAAATTGCACTAAACTTTTCGAATATAAAGGGCACTATTTCTGCCAAATAAATATTGTTTCTGATATTATGTTCACATCAATAATGTTGCATTAATGTCATCTATTATATCATTGACAATGTTCATGCCTATAATATGCATTTGGATGAAAATTTCAATTAATCATACCCCATCCATTTTGGATTTTTTTTTCAAAGATGGCTGACCGATAGTCCTTAAAACCCGTCGGCGCCACCATACTATAGCATTGAGATTATTTTGAAAGTACATGCCATTGAAAGAATAGCTTGTTTTTTTTACAATGATTGACTTTGAAATGTGGATGATGTGATAACATGCCGTATTTAATTTAGAAATGATGTCTCGTGTGCCATTTTTAGATAAATGGACAATTCTATGGACAAATTTATTTAACATAAAAAAACAACATCTTAGAGTAAAATTGCACTAAACTTTTCGAATATAAAGGGCACTATTTCTGCCAAATAAATATTGTTTCTGATATTATGTTCACATCAATAGTGTTGCATTAATGTCATCTATAATATCATTGACAATGTTCATGCCTATAATATGCATTTGGATGAAAATTTCAATTAATCATACCCCATCCATTTTGGATTTTTTTTTCAAAGATGGCTGACCAATAGTCCTTAAAGTATATTTCAACCATAAATGAAAGGATTTTAAAGAAGTGTAGCCTACAAGGAGCTATTTATAGACAGGTATAATGCATTTTGCAGGTTTATTGATGTTTTTTAAGGGATAGTGCAGAGAGATCAAAGGATAAGGGAGTCAGTTAAGAAGCAAGGGTAAATTAGATTTTAGAATATATCATGTATATGGATAGGGGGAATATGCTCTTAAATGCCCTGTGGAAAACCCTGCAAATGAATATATAAATTTTCTAACTCAAATTATGTATTTTTAAGTCTTGTGTAAAATTTGCAAGAATTAGCTCCTGACTTCAGTGTTTGTATTCAAGGCAGGAAAATCCAGGCATGCCCTTAAAGTCGAACACAGTTATTGTCCTTTAGTCGGACTGTATTATAATAAGGTAACAAACTAAGTAAATTGAGTGAGATAATTCTTGTCGTTTGTTGATAGCAAAACTCACTGGATTGCCTCCCTTCCACATAGTTAAAATTTCACCATTTTCCGGTAGAGGAAGAAATGCAACAGTCAGTTAACCTAGTCAGGGGCAAGTTACTCTACAGTAATGCGACTTACTTAAAGATCAGCAGAGCTTATGACATGGTGCAGTATCCGTCGTCCGTCTGTCCGTAAACTTTTTTTGTAGCAACTACTCCTCTGAAACTGCTTGATGGATATTCATGAAACTTTACAGAAATGTTGCCCATGAAGGCTAGTTGATCCTAGCAAAATTCATGTTGTTGTGAAATCCAAGATGGCCACCAAAGCTAAACATATATTTTTAAAAAACAAGTTTGTAATGACTACTTCTTGAAAACTATAAGTGATATTGATATGGGACTTTTTCTAAAATGATCAGCATGACATGATGTTGGTCCATGTCGAAAATCATTTTGATTCAACATTAAACATAGCTGCCAGTGGCCATCTTTGTTTACATAGAGTTATACAGTAAAAGCTTGTAGCCACTACTTCTCTGAAAGTACTTGACGGATATTCATGAAACTTCACTGGAATATTGCTCTTGATATCTAGTTGATCCTAGCAAAATTTCAGGTCGGCCAGAAATTCAAGATGGCAGCCATAGCTATAAATAGATTTTTTTCTAAAATGATCAGCATGACATGATGTTGGTCCTTGTTGAAAATCTTATGGTTTGACGTTAAACATGGCTTCCAGTGGCCATCTTTGTTTACATAGAGTTATATAGTAAAGACTTGTAGCTACTACTCTGAAACTACTTGACAGACATTCATGAAACTTCACAGGAATGTTGCTCTTGGTGTCGAGTTGATCCTAGCAAAATTTCAGGTTGGCCGGAAATTCAAAATGGCCACCACGGCTAAAAATAGATTTTTAAAAGACAAGTTTGTAGTCGCGACTACTTCTTGAAAACTGTAAGTAATATTTATAAAATTCAAGTTGTTGTGAAATCCAAGATGGCCATCAAAGCTAAAAATAGATTTTTAAAAAACAAGTTTGTAATGACTACTTCTTGAAAACTATAAGTGATATTGATATGGGACTTTTTCTGAAAGAATCAGCATGACATGATGTTGGTCCTTGTTGAAAATCATTTTCATTTGACATTAACCTTGGCTGCCAGTGGCCATCTTTGTTTACATAGAGTTATATAGTAAATGCTTGTAGTGACTACTCCTCTGAAACCACTTGAAGGATTTTCATGAAACTTAACATACATGTTGCTCTTGATGTGTAGTTGATCCTAACAAAATTTCAGGTCAGCTGGAAATTCAAAATGGCCGTCATGTCTAAAAATAGGTTTAAAAAAACAAATTATAGCGACTACCGGTACTTCTTGAAAACTATAAGTGGTATTGATATGGGACTTTTTCTAAAATGATCAGCATGACATGATGTTGGTCGTTGTTGAAATTAGGCCTAAAAAAAAATAATATGTGTGTTTCCGGTTTCCCGACCGACCCTACTTTATCACCGCCGACCCTAAATATTTTTAGAGGAAAAAAAATATAAAAAAAAAAATTTTTTTTTTTTTTTTTTTATTCAAATGATAATTTTATTAGCCAGAGTTGTTAAGCATCTAATCTGGATTGCAAAGGTTATCAAAAAGTTGCCTTAGTACAAAAATGGCATAATATATGCGAACAATATATATAAAAAAACATATATAAAAAAAACTTTTTGACAGGATGAAACCAGAAACACACTTTTTTTTTTTTTAGGCCTTATCATTAAACATGGTTTCCAGTGGTCATCTTTGTTTACATAGAGTTATATATAAAAACTTGTAACGACTACTTGACAGATTTTCGTGAAACTTCACAGGAATGCTTAACTAGCTTTCAGAACCTGCCAGTAGAGCTTCAAGGTCATTGACCTCTTGTTTAAACTTATGGACTCGACTGGCAATTAGTCCACTCAGCCTGTGAAATTTTACCACTCAACATCAAACTAATTGCAACAGAAATGATTTACTAATTTTCTGATAGTGACATATATTGCGAAAAGTCACAAAAAAGTCTAGAAAAATCTAGATAGGGGAAATAAGTTTTTTATAGCTCCTATATTTACGCTTTTCATAAAACAACACCAGATTTAGAGTTATTTGTAGCTGCTGCATTCTATTTGGAATAAGACATTTTAATGATGTATTACACTATTAAGACCTTAATTAATCATAACAATTACATCTTTGAACAATTACAAAATACAGGTATATTTTAACGCTGTTTGTTGAAAAGTGCATATTGAATTACCCACCCACTGAAATCACAATAGAGAAATTGCATATCAAAGGTAATGCTATGTGATATGCATTTCTTGTTACAGTTTAAGACAAATTCTCAAATTAAGATTGATGATGAAGTGTTGGGTTAATATATTGGCCTCTATATGGTAGCCGTCGGCATTGTCGGCAGCTATTAATATCCCATTGCTAGCATCATTCCTTGATAATTATTTTTGGAAGAGTGAAAGGTAAATACTTAAGATTTATTGAGAAGCGCCGGGTGTTGGGGTGGGGGTGGGGTGTGTGAGTGGAGGGCGGATAATATATTGACCACTATATTGTAGCTGTCGGCAATGATTTATTAATCCATTGTTAGCGTTATTGTTAACCTCATTCGTAATGGTCATACCAACTTACGCTGTAACTGCGCACAATTATTAAAAATACCATAATAATAGTCATAAAAGAGCTCAAAGGTTTTTAGACAATTCTTTAAATATATATAACTGTTCCTACACAAAACTATCACAACACCATGGGTAAATATCCTTATATAGTTTAGCATTTATACTATAGTAATTGATGTTGCAGCATACTTGTAAGTTATACTACTTCTATGCCATAATTCGCAATGTTGATTACTAGTATATCAATAACTCATAGCTTTCACTATTGAATGATTATGCCAAACTAGAACAACATCACAAAAAGCTTGAATACCCCTTACCGATTTATATATTATTTGCAACTTGATTTGCATGAGCATTAGCCGTTTTTAGGGTTGATCAGTATAGACACATGATATGGTACCCCAACCAGTCACATTATACTGACACCAGGCCGATCAGTCCTAGCACATATGCGGATCGTCAAGCAATGGAGCTACTAGTATCATTTTTCTAGTCATTGGTATGACCAGGCTGGGTATTGAACCCACGACATCCCGCATGCGAGGCGGATGATCTTCCATTACGACACCACTGTGGTTCTTAGCATTTATACGGTAATTGTGTCATGCCAAACTGCAAGGTGAGGTGAAGTACTAATACTGCCTAATTACAAGTAGTTTGTATTAATGTTATAGGCATAGATATACACAATTTACCGTTCTGATTGATGCAAGAGATCTATCAAGACACTACCACAACCTATCCTGGTCACTTATTATTTGTAAAAGTGATATTTTCAAGAATGAGTCGTGTTACAAAAGCACGTTGACATTTGAAACCTCTTCACTTATGTTCTCATAGTAAACTATTATTAATTTAGTCCATAATTTTGAGTAGAAAACATATTTAAGCCAGAAAATATTACCGCCAGATTTCGTGTTTATCTGATTTCCATTCTGATTTTGAAATAATTTTACTTTTTTTGGTATGCTAACTTTTTAATGTGTGTTGGTACATGTTTGTCATGTATGCACTACCTATACTGCAAAATGACCCGTTTGCCCTACTTCATAGTAAGCAAAGTCATTCATAGGGCACAATGCAAAAATGCACTAGTTCTTAAATGTGTTCGTGATATGAAATTGAAATGATACATTTGGCATATGTTTCAAAGTATTATTATATTATATTGATTTGATTGCATAGGCTCCTAAGTTATAAGTCTTCCACAAACTATGTTAACTAATTGATTTTGGGTTTGTATTAGCATAGTATGGCTGTTAGTTACTGTAAGGCTCTATGCATATGAACAGAGTAGTGACTGCATTACAACGTACAATTAAAATGTTAAAGAAGTACCCCGCCAAATAATGGCAAAATTACACTACAAAACCGTTTATTAAAACTATCCACGTGTTCAGGTCAAATACTTGTGTATATGTACCGATTAAACGTATTCACGGGTTCCTAAAATACTCGTGATTGAATATGCGTAAAAATAATTATGAGTTGATAACTCTTAATTTGATGCTGCAGTTTTGGAGTTTGTCCTGGCTGGTTAAAGTCGTTTATATTGTGTCTATAGAGTTTGGATTCTCAAAATGTGTAAGTTAGGATTCTCAAAATGTTTTAGTTATATACAGGTTTAGATACGGTGCATGTTGTAAAATGTGCCACTTGAAGGGACTTTAACATGCCATAAGCTGACCCAGAAGTATATTTCAAGGAGCAGGGGTCATATTGGTTATATTTTTTTAGCAACGAATTGCCAAACGTCTGCGCAAGTCAAGTTTGTTACACAGTTATAATCTAAAATATGTCGTATTATGACTATAATTTTGTACTGACATTAGTTTGGGTGCAAAAATACTGTAATTTTGTATCGCAAATAAAAAAACAAAACACTAACAGTTTAGAAAAATGTATATAACTTAATTACTATGAGTTTTTCAATACGGGATTTCTAGCCTGAGTGAGAGTTCGCACAAACAAACGAGTGCGCTAGCATGTGTTTGTTTATTTTGACGTATTGCCATTAGTATCATTACTCGGTATTGAAAAACTCATGGTAATAAAACTCTTTATACTTTCCTTATCTCTCTCCAAAGTTATTGTCAA
The DNA here is from genome assembly GCA_037043455.1 of Cyrtodaria siliqua. Lineage (NCBI taxonomy): Eukaryota > Metazoa > Mollusca > Bivalvia > Adapedonta > Hiatellidae > Cyrtodaria > Cyrtodaria siliqua. The sequence goes on from JAWPHD010000248.1 coordinate 500,832, forward strand.
AGAAGCTTGGATCACAGAAGTCATGTTTTGCTAACAAAGAATGCATAAAGTTTATGTAAGTCAAGTAATAAGAAGGATCCTTAATCAAGGTTTTTTTATTTTTATCAAGCACAGTCATATATGTACAGATATACATATTTGTGTTTTTAAAGCTTCGTCAGTAATACTGCGACTACCTAATGCTTTTCACAATAATAGTTTATGCGCAGATAACGTGTTTCTGTTGCAAATACATAAAGAAATAACATTTTAATGCCAAAGACTTGGGTATTTATAGTTGCCGACAATGCCGACGATTATCATACATTAGTCAATGTTTCACATCCAGTGCTTAGTAACGTCGATCTTATTATGAATGTTTACACAAAAATATTCTACGAAACTGCCTATAACACATATTTACATTGAAATGCCGATCCATTGTAATTAAGTGGGTGGGGTAATTCATGTTTTTATATTGTAATACCTCATTGAAATGTATTATTCATAACAAAATGTTGCAGATATACATACACATAAACCTGCAGTGATTTTATGACAAACACACATTTTTGAGCCATAAAAAGACTTATTTCCCCTATCTAGATTTTCCTAGACTTTTTTGTGATTTTTTGCAATATATGTATCTATCAGAAAATCAGAAAATCATCTCTTTTTCAATTAGTTTGATGTGGGTTCACAGGCTGAGTGGACTAAATGGCCATCTACTGCATCTAGTATTTATAAACTTCGGATAGATACACATTTTGACAATAGCCGCTTCACCACTGCAATATGGTGAAAGTCATAATTATTTGCAGTTTCAAAAGTCAATTTGATCTTAAATCTTCCCTCTAACCAGTTCATGTCTTCGTCAGACCTTGCATATCTAAGTTTAACGACAATAGTCATGTGTCAGATGTTCTGAAACGAGGCCCCGGCCCCAGACCCATCTAGTAAGTTTGAATGTGTCTGTCAAATGCGGTGCGAGTACAATTAGTCAAGGTATAAACGAAAGCATGGAATATGTGTTAAAATGAATTACCAGTAATCCTTTAATCCCAACTGTAATCTGACTGTTACGGATGTTCATTTTTTCCACTAAATGTTTGTTACACAGTAATTCAGCAGCTTAACGGATCAACTTAATGTCCATGAGGTCACTAAGACAGATTAGTGTTGGACTTTTTGTTGGCACTAAATGAAGAATAGTTTATTTGGTTTGCACCAGTTTGTGTCGCAGCTGCCTCTATAAATTTAATTTAGAACTCAGTTTTGTTGGCATTAAATGAAAAATGGTATGTTTGGTCATGATGGCGGGAGGTGAACAGTATTGGTTCTACACAGGAAAAGTGGGTGGTCTGCCTCCACCACAAAAAATATGCCGTCATATAACCTTACATGTGTTGAAAATGACGTAAAACACCATACAAACAAACAAACAGTTTGCACCAGTTTTTGTTGCGTCTGGCTCTTTAAATTTAATTTATATCTCTATTTTGTTGGCATTAAATGAAAAATGGTTTATTTGGTTTGCACCAATTTGTGTCGCGGCGGTTCTATAAGTTTTAATTCAAAACTCAGTTTTGTTGGCACTAAATGAAAAATGGTTTATTTCGTTTGACCATATTGTGTCGCGTCGCGTCATGATGATTGATTGTGAAAGTCTATAATAGATCATCAGTAAAATATAAAAATGCACACAAATTAATGTTAAAAATAGACATCAGAGGCAACAGTTACGAAATACGAAAATAGGGGCAACAGTTATGAAATACACTTGTGAAAATGAGCATATACACAAATTAACACTTATACATTGTTTAAATTTTGCTGATTAGATAGAGTTTAATTAAGATTGTTGAAGTGATACGGGAAATAATTCCTGAGTGAGAAAGATTCTTGCCATATAGAAACGAGTGCGTTTTCGCACGAGTTTCTATATCGCAAGAATATTTCTCACGAGTGAATTATTTTCCATATCACGACAAAAATGTTAATTAAACTATATAATACATCTTCTGTGATGAATTTCTTTCCAATCGTCTTTTGACACAAGTATTCCTTCTTCTGTCACTCCTTTGGCGACAGCGCGGAGTAATACGTCAATTCGTGACGTAATATCGTGACGTCTGTCGTTTAGTTCATAACATTTGGCTACTGTGCTATCTTGCACACTAGGCGAGATAGCACAGTAGAGGAAAGGATATGTTATAGATTTTCTCAAACTTGGAAATTTCTATAATTCATCACAGAATATATAATATAGATTATTTAACTGCTGTGTTCGATTGTTAGGAAATCCTTCTCGAGATTGACCGACAACAAACTAACCGTCTTCCCTCGTGATCCTCCAGGATTACACATTTTATGATGACGTCATACACAAGTTAAAAGCTCGGCAGTAAATTACAAATTCATACCTCATGTATATCATACCTAGCTTCGCTAGAATTGCTCGATAAGCGGACGTTATGATATTGACCGAATCATGACTTCTACATAAAAACTTTTTCTTGTAAATTTCTAGCCGACCTACGGTTGTTTTAACTAACGTATTTTATTGAATAAAAAAAACAAAGGATAAATTTAATTAGTGCACCAAGAGGAGTGTAACTTTTTCGATCGACTTTGACCGGAACCATAACGGGCGATAAAAAAAATTCGAAGCTAATTTTGAATATCTTTTTCTTAACCAACAAAATTATTTGTTTGCTGTTTTATATTAATTTAATATTATACTCACAGCTTCAATCAGTCATTTTATTCATGAAGACAATTTTAAAATGTTAATTTACACACTTTTAGAGGTGTGCCTAAAATGTTGCAAAATTCCTTTGACATCTCATGCAAAAAATGTTTAATGAGATATTCGTGGTTATTTTTTTTTATATGTATATACAAACAAAGAGTAAATAACCACTTCTTTTTTTTCTTTAATAATCGACTATATATGGAAATATGTAAACAAATGAGTGGATTTATTACCCTATGTCTGATAAGGACCCACATAAACATATAAATGTGTACTGTATTTTTTCAGTACATGTGTAACGTTAGATTAAGATCGCAGATTCATATAGGCAATCGCTTCTATCAGAATGTGTAACAAATCGTTCAACGTGTTTTCAGCTGAAGTTGACCAATAGCGGTAACCGTGTTTTCAGAAGTTCAGACAAAAACAAATGAATTTAGACACGGACAATGTTGTTTAAAGCTGTGGAGTATGGAATGACAATGCTACAATGAATCATGATGGATCTATAGTATTAGATATTGACGAGAAGTGCAAAATTCAACTGCTAATGTTGATTTGCGGGTCTTGAATCACGCTCAAAGTCATAAACTCGGGCTTACGCAGTCGTAAAAAAAAATTTGAATTGGGTTTACGGTGCACCAACACATGAAAGGTTATATGGCACCTAACAGGAATGAACATGCCAGGCCCGTCCTCCATTTACATCAAGATAAAAAATGGAGAATGGGCCTAGAACTGCAGAACTGCAGAGTTGCTGCAAATTCTATAGTAGAACTCCATTTACGATGGAGCCACGTTTCCACATTTGCATACATGGTGTCATGATGAAGACCTTAAATGAGCTTGATAAAAAATGATAACATGAACATGAAAGTGGGGTCCTACCCCTCTGACTCTAGCGGGATTTGCAGTGGTTGTATTCTACCCCGGCAACCACAAAAAAGAAGTGCACAGCTTTTGCAGTTTCACCGAGTTACATGTAGTTATTAATGTTTAGCGATATCGAATGTTCCTTCACTGAGAAATCCTGATCTTTCATCAATAAAAATGTAATAAAATAAAACAACAATGTCCTAAAATATCCAGACAGAAAAGAACACAATCATACTTAATCAGAGTTCTACGTTTAAGTCATGAAACTCAGATTAACATGCACATGTTATACTTCATATTGACTAACCAATTATAACCGATGATTGAGTGGTTACATCCAACAGATTGTAATCGATGATCGATGGTAAATTACAACCGATTGCCCGTCACTATAAGCGGCTGTCTCTGTGAATTTAATTCAGAACTCTATTTTGTTGGAACTAAATGGAAAATGGTTTGTTTGGTTGGCACAACATTTGTGTCACTGCTGTCTTTTTAAATCTAATTCAGGACTCAGTTTCTGTTCTTTTCACCTGAAGGGTTTTTCTTGCCAAATTGGGAAAGGGCACTTGGCTTTATATTTGGGGAAATTAAATGCGCTTTCCTTTGGACTTTGGTGTAAAAAAGTTCATGGTTTTCGCTATTTAGGGGATTATTTTTTTTATGGAAACCATTCATTAAAATGTATTTTTTTAGGTACATATATAATATTGATCAGTTATTAATTGATCAGTTATTTTAACATACAAACTATATCAACATTTAGCAGTAATTAATTGATCAGTTATTTTAACATACAAACTATATCAACATTTAGCAGTAATCTAATAGGAGTAAAAAAATGTATCTTGCAGAACAAATTGATTCTGCCTCCAGTTAAAATAAAACTATTTTTGAAACAAACACACATCCACCACCATACAAATCTGTATCATTTACCTAGGTGTGCCTATGCACCATACAAATCTGTTTCATCCACCTGGGTTTGCTAATGCACCATACAAATCTGTATCATTTACCTAGGTTTGCTAATGCACCATACAAATTTGTATTTTGCTAATGCACCATAAAAATCTGTATCATTTACCTAGGTTTGCTAATGCACCATACTGAATTAAAATCAAACTGGTCAGCTACAATATGCTTAATGATACAATAGAAAGGTCTAGACTCGCCTTTATATGATGTGTCAATGGATAAATCAATAGTGAAGTGAAAGCCAAAGTCAAGGATTTGTTTGAAATCTACTTAGTTTCTAAATTAATAACATCTTTCATAATACATTTTATAGATTCCAGTTGAAGTCAGTGTTTTGTGTCAATTTTCTTAATTATGCGCGATTACTAAGGTCGTAAGAAAACATTCTGTCATATTTCTTCTGATCACCTGTTGAAGTCAGAGTTTTGTGTCAAAGTTTTTGATTTGTTTAGAGGAATTCTTTCAAGGTATTTTTTTCTCAAGAAAAACAGGATTTTGCTTAAATGGGAATTTAATTTCAATTGTACGGTAATACTTGATTTTTGTGTTTGTTTGTTAAATTATCACAAATCTTGCTGATTTTTTCAGTCAACATGTGCCCTTTCTTACAACAGATTTTTAGCAGTTATACCCCCGCTTTCATAAAGTGAAGTGAGGGATATAAAGGAATCACTTTTGTCCCATCCCGACGCATAACACATATTTGTCCCGTCGCGTAACACATTACAACAGTTTTGAATGGGTAATGTTCACAAAATTCATATACACATAACAATTGATAACTTTGAGTCCATCTACATCCCCATTTTGATTGCCTAATATATTACAGAATTATGGCCCTTTGTTTGACTTAGAGTTCATTACCTCTGTGATAGTTCTAGTTTAAATACTTGTGCATTTTTTATACATAATGCAATAATTGGGGTTTGTTTAATTGAGATTTGTTTGAGATTTAAGCATTAGTGGCCGTGAGATTGGTAAAGATGCTGCGTTTGAAACCTTCTTGTCTCTCTCTGCTACCATTGGGAGCTTGACTTGAAAGTGAGGTATATTATAGTACTGGTTCTAAACAGAAAAAGTGGGTTGTCTGCCTCCACCACGGAAAAAATAGCCAAAAACACCATTCAACCATTTATTAAGATTTAGTCCAGGCCAGGAATTCACCAATCATTCTTGACAGTATTCTTAGACTTGAGCTCAAGTACTTAAATTTTGTTTAAAGATATACCCATGACCTTCAAAAAATAAACAATGGTATGAAGTTGCTATTTATCAGTATGTATCATATTTATACAGAGCAGCTTACTATGCACGTTTGTACTTCAGTGGTTTTTTATGTGTTTTGTGAATGCAGCCTGTGCCTGTGCCATTGTGAAAAATAGCGGCATTTTTCTAGAAATTGTGAAAATTGTGAAATATTATAACAAAAGAAAAAGAAACTTTTTTCACTTTTATTTTTATTTTCACAGTTTAATATCCCTTGGTTTTAAGTTTTGTTTTTGGTAAATACAGACTAGTTTTGACACCAGCTTATATTAAAACTAGTATCCTTACTGCCTGTTTTTTTTGTGTTTTTTTCAGATTGTGAATTTTTTGGATATAATTGTGAAAAAAGTATACTTTTTGGCATTGTGAAGGGGCCGAATAACGGCCCCAAATTAGGCATAGAAAAAACACTGTACTTTAAACTTACAGAAATATTTGTGATTGAAATTTGCATACTTTGGCTTAAGACTAAGAATACTGTAAAGAATGGTTGGTGAATTCAAGGCCAGATCTGACTGTGTTTTTTTGCTCACTTGAGGCAAGTGAGCTGCATGTACATGTACTGTGACCACTTTTTTGTCAGTTAACTTTTTCTGCTTAAACGACCTCATGAACTGCTGAGATGATTTTGATCAAACTTCACGTGTCGTGAATGATCTATAGAGTGACAGTTTTACATACCGGTATTGTTATATAGGAAAATCTGTAAGAATTCTTCTTTCGTACTAAAAAAGCTGAAGGTCTAATATTTTGCATGTTTATTGTCCTCGACAAAGTGTGTTTAAATTCTACACTGCCCCGGGGGTCACAGTTTTACAGAGACGTATGTAGGGGAAAATTAGAAACATCTTCTGATTTTACCAGACCTCTAGCTCACCCACTTCAGTTACTGTTGCAAGGTGAGCATTTTAGGACCATTTGGCCCTCTTGTTTAATAAGTTATACCACGTATATGTCTTCAGTGAAAATATTGTTATAATTTATATTATAGGTTATTGAATTTGTATGGCTAAATATTACTTGGAACGAGTTGTTTTGGCAAAGGACGACGAGCTTGCGATTCGTCCTGCGCCAAAACAAAGAGTTCCAAGTAATATTTAGCCATACAAATTCAATAACCTTTTTATTGTATACTTTCATATTGTTTTTGATCAATGTTAATTGTATGACTATGACTTTTCATGGTATTTGTGTTATTTTTATAGCTTTTGATTGAATTCCTATCTTGCCATTCAGTTTCATTTTGTGTGGATGATTATTTTGCGCGAAAACGACGTCGACGTCGGATGACGTCATTAAAATTCTAAAGTTTGTTTACCATTCGATAACGTTAAAAACAGTGGGTGAGTGACCATTTGAATTATTTTATCATTTTTTGCCATAAAAGGTTGGAAAAAAAACACGTATTTTTTTGTTGACTCTATAGGAAGGATTCCGTTATTTTTATTTGAAAGTAGTTCCTTATTTCTATTTCGTGGCTCTTAGCAAGCACGAGCAAAAGTTCCTGTGCAATATCACTTAGCTCAATGCAAACTAAACGGGACAATATGAAAGTATACAATAATAACAAATACAATAGTGGTTTAGCACTTTAAATGACCGTGCATTTATGTTGTGTTTATTTGTAGGCACCTGCTTGTGAACATGCGTTTTGTGCAGGGTGCATACAAGAGTGGCTAACACGACAACCCACCTGTCCGGTTGACAGAAATCCCATAACTCCAAACCAGCTGAAACCAGTTCCACGGATACTGCGTAACCTGCTGTCTCGTCTCCACATCGCGTGCGACAACGCGGGCTATGGTTGTACTGTCATCGTAAAGCTGGACATGTTGGCTTCACACCTGAACGATTGTGAGTTCAATCCGAAGAAACCCGTGCACTGCGAGCTAGGTTGTGGCCTCGTCGTGCCTAAAGATGAACTCAAGGTAAGAGCAAGAAGTCACAAGGAGTGGAAATTGAAACAACCCTGAATTTTTGTCTTGTCGATGTTATGAGGATACATATATTTTGTCAGACCGTTAGACGTTAATCATATCAGTAGTTTTAAATATATTTTATTTGAAGTTAACATAATAGACAAACATGACAAGGAAAATATGATCCCTTGAAACGGATATGGAAGCCGCCATTTTGAGAGCTATGACATAACAGTTCTAAATGATAATATATAGAATATTTATAAATATGAACATTTACTGATTTATAGGGAAAAAATTACAGCAACTGTATGAAAAATATGTATACTTAATGGCAATAAAAGGATTTGACATTCATTTGCAGAGATTTGCTTTGCTTTAAATGATATTTATTTATATTTCATATATGGTAATTTAGAACTATGATGTCATAGTTTTCAAAATGGCGGCTCCCATATTCGTTTTAGAAGAACCTTCAAATGGTCATATCTTTGTCGTTTATCATCCGATTTTGATAATTCTTTTCTTTAACCCTTTTCCAAGTTTTTCTGAACTCTCATTGTAATAGAGTTTGTTCGGCTGTGTCACTAAATTCCCTTTAAATATGCACAATTTGGTGTAATTGAATTCTTAGTATTTGTGTGTAAATTGTTCACATTGAGAGGATTATTAAGCCCTGTTCCTTTTGGAATCAGTAGGTCACAGTTCAAGGTCACCATGACCCGATCATTGGAAACCTTATCAGCACAATGACTCTTCAACCCCCATCGCCTAGTTCATCGAATGTTGCAAACTAACGGAGTGGATCATTGAATAATCATTGAAATCCCCTATTAAGGCTCTGAAAATATCACATGTATGTCAAGGTCACCATGATGAGATCATGTAAAATCTTGTCTCTTCAATCCATGTTGCCACAAGGTTCATCAAATCTTAATGTCCACGTTGAGCGGATGACTCCAGTACATTTTGGGGTCAGTAGGTCAAAAGTCAAGGTTTCCATGATCTGATCATGAAAAACTTACTCTGCACGATTGGGCACGATTACTCCTTCACCACATGTGGACCTTTAATTGATTTTGTGCTCATGATAACTTTTCCTAGATGTATTTCACTACAGAAAGTCAATTGAATTTATATTTACAAAATATTTGTCCTACTAGAAACAGGATATTGTTAAAATAATAAAATTATCTGTTAAAAAGCAAAATTACTGGGGAAAAAATTGTTTTGATTTTTACTCAGTTATGTTTGAGTTGATAGTGAAATACTAGATTACGTCAAAAGTCATAATTGTGGGTTGTTAAAGTAGCTATCCTGCAAACAATAACCAAATTTTACAACATAATGTACACCGTTTCTAAACCTACTGACGACAAGGTATAAATATAACACATACTTTGAGAATCCAAACTCTATAGACACAATATAAACAACTTTAACCAGCCAGGCCACATCCCAAAACTGGATTTAAGAGTTACCAACTCATAATTCATTTTACGCATATTCAGTCACAAGTATTTAAAAAAAATGTAAGTAACTCAATACTTTTAATTGGCACACATACATTATTATGTGACATGAATAGAATAGAGTTTTGATAAATAGTTTTGTTGTGTAATTTTGCCATTATTTGGCGGGTTAGTTTCTTTAATGTGTCTTCTGTGTACTTCGTAATAAATAGACAATACCGTTTTGGAATATTTTATGTGAATACGTTTTGCACCCAGGACCACAACTGCGTGCGAGAGCTGCGCAATCTCGTACAGACACAAACCAAAAAAATGGCAGAAATGCAGACGGAGCTCGCCGAACACAAACTACAAATTACGGAACAGAAAAGAGAACTCCAGCTGCTCAAGGTAAACATATGAAGAATTGTCTCCCCTGATGTTTCACACAGACAAGTTGGCTTGTTATGCCGCTAAAATGATTATACAGAGTTCAGCAATTTTTTTCACCCGTTTGAGAATGGTACTTGTACCTGTACAATGGGAAAAATTAACATTGTTTTGCCTTAAATTGGCCATTTTTTCCTACCGAACAAAAGCATTAATGTATGCTTAAAGATAAATGGCCACCCTTTTTGTAGTATTATCAATTAACAAATTTAACTCGTAAACATCATATGAACATTTCTTGATAGTCTCGGAGAGAAACATACTGAAAACCGCTAGTAAATTGTATGTAAAAGTAAGTATTATTTGCATGACATAGATACTACTTTTACCAGTGCATGACTGCAGGGGGAAATGAGGTAAATTTGAATTGTATAGCTGCACAACTATTGCCAGATAATTGATAAATACATTTTCAAAGTTGTCTACGTCATCAAATAAAATTGTATTCTCGCTTTTCACAGATATTGCAATGTGTGAATTGTAAATATCTATTGATGGGTATTGATTTCGATTTAAATAAACACAAACATGTTCATGAAACAAAACATGGCCGGAAAACTTTAAATACTTTGCAAACACATTACCATGTATACATGTGCAGAGCAGCAGTCAATGACAATTGATGGTTTTGAAAAAGAATCTTCCGGTAATATATTTTTTATAGTTCTGCAGTGTAGCAGTCTAATGACAATTGATGGTCTTTAAAGGGAAGCTTCTGAGAACCTTTTTATGCCCCCGAAGGGGTGCATATAGTAGTCGCACTGTCCGTCTGTCAGTCCCTTCGTTCGTCTGTACAATCGTGTCCGGTTAATAACTCTGGCAATAATGGACGGATTTTGAAATAACTTGGCACAATTGCTCACCACAACAAGACGCCGTGTCGCGCACAAAATCCAGATCCGTGGCTCAAAGGTCAAGGTCACACTTAGAGGTCAAAGGTCAAAATAAACTTCTTTCGTGTCCGGTTAATAACTGACTCACCACAACAAGACGATGTGTCGCGCACAAAACCCAGGTCTGTGGCTCTAAGTTCAAGGTCACACTTAGAGGTCATAGGTCAAATCGTGTCCAGTCCATTACTCTGGCATTCCTGGACGGATTTTCAAATAACTTGGCAAAAGTGCTCACCACAACAACCTGACGTGTGGCACACAAAACCCTGGTCCGTGGCTCTAAGGTCAAGGTCACACTTAGAGGTCAAATGTCAAATCGTGTCCAGTCAATAACTCTGGCATTCTTTGACGGATTTTGAAATAACTTGGCACAAGTGCTCACCACAACAACATGATGTGTCGCGCACAAAATCGAGGTCTGTGGCCCCAAGGTCAAGGTCACACTTTGAGGTCAAATTGTGTCCGGTCAGTAACTCTGGCATTCCTTGACGGATTTTCAAGTAACTTGGCACAAGCGCTCACCACAACAAGACGATGTGTCTCGCACAAAATCCAGGTCCGTGGCTCCAAGGTCAAGGTCACACTTAGAGGTCAAAAGTCAAATCATGTCCGGTCAATAACTCTGGCATTCCTGGACGGATTTTAAAATAACTTAGCACAAGTGCTCACCACAACAAGACGATATGTCGCGCACAAAATCCCGGTCTGTGGCCCCAAGGTCAAGGTCATACTTAGAGGTCAAAGGTCAAATTGTGTCCGGTCAGTAACTCTGACATTCCTGGACGGATTTTCAAATAACTTTGCACAAGTCCTCACCACAACCAGACAACGTGTCGTGCACAAAATACAGGTCCGTGGCTCCAAGGTCACTGTCACACTTAGAGAGGTCACTTCGGGGGCATTTGTCACTTACCGTGACATTTCTTGTTTTGTTATTATTTTACTTTAAATTGCTTTCAGTTGGTAAGTTTTATGCCAGAATTGAAAAAAAAATATACTGTTACTTTATGCCATTTGGAATGGGTCCTTTTATCGATATCACTTATATAATGACAAAAACGTTGGAGTTATATAGCCTCTTTTAATATCCAAATATAGTGCTGAACCATGTAATTTTAAACTGTTTATTTCAGGAGTACATGAGGTCTATGAGAGTATCCAATCCTCGAATGCGGGAAATACAGACAGAAATGGAACAATCAGACATCGTCCGGTAAATTTATTGTCATGAAGCTTCATTTGTGCCAGGGTCATCCATGGTTGATTGGTTAGGGTCTCCGACTTGAAATTACTTGCCCGTCAGCGCTGTAGCTTTGAACCTTCATGGGCCTAGGAATCTTTATGTGCGGAAGCTATCAAGCTGGCTTGCGGAACATCATTGGTTCTACCCAGGTGCCCGACCGTGCACGAATATTGCCCGGAGGGGCACCTGGGGTCTTCCTCCAATGGAAGCTGTATGACCTTACCCGTTGGTGCGACTGTAAAATCCAATTCATTTCAATTCATCTGTGCGAAGGATAAAAAGGAAATGATTTGAAAAATTAAATTCTCCCCGTCAGTGATTTTCTTTGCTTTAAATGATATTTATCAATAAGCCATATTTGGTAATTAAGAAGTACGACATTGTATTTCTCAAAATTTTGGCAGCTTCATAATTCTTCCTAGAACAATCGTCAAATGATCATATCTTCTTTGTTTATCATCTGATTTTGATAATTATTTCGCCGTTCTCAAGGTTTTTCAAAACTCAGTAATAAAGAAGGTTTTGCTATATGCCTACATTCCCTTTAAATAAATGATAAAACAATCATTGCAGCTGGGTGAACAGTTTACAAACCGCCCGGGTGACCCGATGGGGTGGAATGATATCCACGCCAGACGCCGTGCTACAAGCTGTGATAAAGCGCTCCCTGATAGACAGCGGATGTCCATCACACATAGTGAACGAGCTGATGGAGAACGCGCATGAGCGACGCTGGCCCGGGGGGCTCAGTACACTGGAGACACGGCAGCTGAATCGTCGACAATATGAGAACTACGTGACGAAACGAATACCAGGTGATTTTTTGTTTTTTCATGTGCCCATATTATGTTTTGGCATTGTCCGTCTGTTTGCTGTCTGTCTGCAGCTATGAAAAGGGTATTAGGCGGCTAGGAGAACAATGGAGAACAAAAGATGCTATTCATTCCGTTTCTGTTATGTGGTTAAAAATTCTGTTATGTGGCTAAAAGAACAATGGAGAGAACAAAGGGGTAGCCACCTATTACCCATTTTGCGAGGACATCCATCTGTCTGTCTGTTAACTTTTACCTGACAACTGATTATGGCTAACTTTCAAAGTACAGTAAAACTCACTTATAGCAAACTTGGTTGTAGTGAATACTCGGTTATAGCAAAGCTTTTTCAATTCCCCAGCCAGCTCCTTCTTTGCTTCGTATAAAATATTACGGATATAGTGAACTCGGATACAGCAAATTCTCAATTATAGAGAAGCAATTTTGCAAATACCAATTGAAAAACTAGCGTAAATTACCTTTTTTTATTACCCTTTGAAAAACTTTTTAACCTGGAAACTTAACTTTGCCAATTACTGGCGTATATGCCTCTCAAGGCAGTGCTCTTGTTTCTTCTTTATTGCAACTCTGTGAGTCATATAAATCTAATTGATAGTATCAAATGAATTCTTGTTCCCTAGCAACAGATTATCCGAGTTATTTATTTTGTTTTCCACTTAATCCCTTCTTCATCTGTGAGGGTGTCACTCTATTATGGCCTCATAAATGTGGCTGAAGGTGGCTCTTGTGTCATTTGTGTAGGTGAGAGTGCTTTTGTGATGTGGCTGAAGGTGGCTCTTCTGCCATTTGTGCAGGTGAGAGTGGCTTTTGTGATGTGGCTGAAGGTGGCTCTTGTGCCATTTGTGTAGGTGAGAGCAGCTTTTATGACATGGCTGAGAGTGGCTCTAGTGCCATTTGTGTAGGTGAGAGCAGCTTTTATGACGTGGCTGAGAGTGGCTGTTGTGCCATTTGTGTAGGTGAGAACAGCTTTTATGACGTGGCTGAAGGTGGCTCTTGTGCCATTTGTGTAGGTGAGAGCAGCTTTTATGACGTGGCTGAGAGTGGCTCTTGTGCCATTTGTGAAGGTGAGAGCAGCTTTTATGACGTGGCTGAAGGTGGCTCTTGTGCCATTTGTGTAGGTGAGAGCAGCTTTTATGACGTGGCTGAGAGTGGCTCTTGTGCCATTTGTGTAGGTGAGAGCAGCTTTTATGAAGTGGCTGAAGGTGGCTCTTGTGCCATTTGTGTAGGTGAGAGCAGCTTTTATGACGTGGCTAACGGTGGCTCTTGTGCCATTTGTGTAGGTGAGAGCAGCTTTTATGACGTGGCTGAGAGTTGCTCTTGTGCCATTTGTGTGAGAACAGCTTTTATGACCTGGCTGAGAGTGGCTCTTGTGCCATTTGTGTAAGTGATTGTGGCTTTTTATGACGTGGCTGAGAGTGGCTCTTTCTTGAATGAAATTTACAAGTATATATCAGTGTTCTTCCCAGGCTATTAAGGCATGTCGCATTTAACATGCCTTCACAGCCAAAAATGCTTTTGCAACATGCTTTAATTTCAAAAAGACGTAACACATTTTAATTATTTTATTTTTGTTTGGCTTAAATAAATTTCCTATTTCTTATATAAAGCAAGTGTCTAACAAACTACCCATGCATATAAGGGTCAGGTATAAGGATACACTCTGATAAAAGCAACATGCCTTGACAAATTCCTGGGGAGAACACTGTATATATATGTAATGCATATTTGATCATATAGTATTTTGTTATTACAATATAACTTGTATATGTGTCATCAATGTACAGGGAAGCAAGCAGTAGTTGTGACGGCAATAGAGAACCAGCATATGCCAGAAGATCTGATTATGGAACCGGGGCTTGTCATGATATTTGCTCATGGAGTCGAATAACCATTTTGTTAAATAGGTAAGTAAACGTGTCCTGATGTTCAACATTTGTTTTGCCCCTGCCCTAACCGGGGCTTGTCATGCTATTTGCTCATGGAGTCGAATAACCACTTTGTTAAATAGGTAGGTAAACGTGTCCTGATGTTCAACATTTGTTATGCCCCTGCCCTAACCAGGGCTCATGGTATTTGCTCATGGAGTCGAATAACCATTTTGTTAAATAGGTAGGTAAACGTGTCCTGATGTTCAACATTTGTTATGCCCCCGCCCTAACCAGTTCTCATGGTATTTGCTCATGGAGTCGAATAACCACTTTATTAAATAGGTAGGTAAACGTGTCCTGATGTTCAACATTTGTTATGCCCCTGCCCTAACCAGGACTCTTCATTTTACATGCTCTTGGAGTCGAGTAACCGCTGTATTAAACTTGTACTGATATATTAGTGCTGGTTTGCAGTGTTATGTTTTGGCTGTTTTTATAGCCATTATTAGGTCAAATTCCCAAAGCCAATTTTTTTATTTTTTTCAATTTTAAGACAAAAACTTTTGCAGCTATTCTAGATCAGCATTTGTTATTCCCCTCCATATATGGTGGGATGGCATAAAGGGTTGCCCTTGTCCATCTGTATGTACATTACTCCTACTCTGTAGATAAGTCACACTTTTATATGTCCGATGTACGTACATGCGTATGTATGTCAAACTTTCTATGTCAAACTTTCTTGTCCAGACAACTCCTGAACTTCTTCACAGATTTTGGCGATATGTGGTAGAACATATCAGTATGAAGTCAAGTAAAATATCGTCCTGCTGTTTCGACCATAGGCTTTTGTTAAACTTATGGCCTTATTTCAGCCGATTGCTTTACAGCGGGGACATACATGTTCGCAGACACATTACTAAGTTTTTGTTACTTTCTTGCATACCGGATAAGGTTCTCCGCGTTTTACATGGGTGGTGGAAAGCCTGTTCTTGCATACCCCCGGACAAGGATATCCGTCATTTTACCGGGGCTAGATATTTCCATCTCACCCTAGGGTCGAGATAAAATTCACGCGCGCCAACATCCTGTATGCAGAAAATTATGTAAAACGTTAGTAGCTGGCGGCGTCAACGCACAACATGTCTCTGATATGCAAGAACAAGAATCTATCGTTTTAAACATATTTATTTTACATCGATTGCGAAACAAGTTCTTGCAACTTAGATTAATCACTCTCGATGGCTTCCTGGGTAGAACCAGTACTAAGCAATGTGGATTAATTATCTTGCTCAAGGATAAATAACGTGGCCGCGGCGGAGGATCGAACCCACGACCTCTCGATCCGGAGTTCGGCGCTCTACCACTGGACCACGCACTCCACGAAAAAGAATCTATCATGGGTATTCGGTCATATAGAACTTCCAACCCTCTGTTGTAAGTGTTTTAATCGGAACCGAGGCTCTATCAGAACCTCGGTTCCGATAAAAACACATATACCTCGGGTTGGAATTCTCTATCTTCACCGGATACCAATGAAAGATTCTTATAATCTTACACATGGGGGAAGATAAAAGTCTCATGACTGTTGCATGACGCCATTGTGTAAATAAACATGCAGAAAGTTAGTAGTTTGCAATGTCAATACTCAGCATATAAATGATATGCAAGAAAAATAATCAATCATGCTGATCCAGTTTCAGATATGGGAATTCCAACCCTCTGTATAACTGTTTTATCGGAACCGTGGCAGAGCCTCACTTGCGATAAAAAATAATAATAATTTTGTGTTGGAATACCCGACCCATGAAATATTCTTATAATCTTTTGAATAGTTTTCTTTAAGTTCATGTTTTTAATGTCTTCAGAATAAAAGAAAAGTCTACCTCCCCACTTGTGAACTCCTGGGTTGGGAAACAGTAAACAAACTACTTAGTAAAGATGACCCAATGCAAATTGTGTAAATATGAATAGTTTATATTTTAAGAGTTGTTTGCCTGTATGGAAATCCAATATTGTAAAATTAAAAAAAGTGCATCTATCGGATTTACTTTCACCTCAACACCATGCAAGATTTTTGCTTTCGAAACAGTTTTGGGTGAAAATAAAGCAAGATTGTCGTTTGTCCCTTTAATATCAATATGACTGTTATCTTGACCTTTTTTCTGTTTTATTCAGGCACCAAGTTTCATGAAAATCCATCACACACCTGCAAGAAAGGAGGTTATAATTTAATCACTGGCAAACTTGCCAGAAGATATTTGTAAAGAGGCAACGCAGATCACAGAAAAAAATCGCTTCATCAAATCAACCTTCAGAGACTGGTAAACATTCCTGAAGGTTGTGATAAAGTGAAGCAAATTGATCACAGATACGTTTACGTCATTAACTCATACGGCAATGGCCTTTTGGAGTTTTAAAAACTGAAACACTGGCTTACCACATGTCAGAGTTGTGGTAGGGAAACAAGATCACAGAAAAATTTACATTGTTGATTTCATTCTGCACAGACCTTTTTGTGTTGGAAACGCCCTTTTGCTTTTCGGATGGCTTTTGCAACATGTATTGCAGAAAATTTGGCATTGTTGATTTTGCTCGGCCGCAATGACCTTTTGATGTTGGAAACGCATGTTAGCATTTCGGGTGATTTTTGCAAGTTGCATTACATATCGCAGGATATTCCATAAACTCCATAAAAATTATCCCGCAGTGTTTAAAAAATGAACCAAACTGTTGGAGGTTTTTATAGAGTGTGGCGCTGATCGCAGGAACACAGACTTCATCAAATCCTTCTGCACATATAGTGGAATATTTAACTCCATAAAAGTCATCCCACAGAGTTTGAAACATGAACCGTTGGAGATTTTTGTAACGTGAGACAAATACAGACATCATTGATCGGAATCTTTCGGTAACATTTAGTGATTGGTTTCAAATACTGGGCAACATGATGGATCTTTGTTGAAAAAAAATTGTATCTACCAAACATCAAGAAGTAGGTAAATGTGATCTGCTCTGTCAACAATGAAAAAAAACATTGATCAAAGAATATGGAAATAGTTTTATATATAGTGTCAGAGAAACTGTCTCGTGGATAATAATACTTGTTTATTTATGCTGTTAGTTTTATGTAATTGTTATTTAATAGTTTTCACGAAGCTGTTTCTTAGTTTAAAAGGACACACGGCAATCTTAAGTGTTTGAAATGGATGTCTCGATTTATATATCCAGTATCGTTTTTACTTTTACCCTGGTTAAATTTAAATCAGTCGGTGTTTAAGTATTCACTATTTCATCTTATTATACTAAAAGTTTTCATATATTATTGGTGCAATAATATCAAAAATTAATAATACGCAAAAACAAATGGCTTTATGCAATTCTTATAATTAATATTAATGATTGAACAAATGCAATTTATGTAGAAAAACTAACAGGACGCCGCTGGTTTTTAAAAAATCAAGATTGCCATGTGTCCCTTTAACTTGTTCATGGTCTAATGGGGAAGTTTAAACTAATTAAAAGTAGGTATTTGACAATGAAAATCACCAGAAGTCGAATACTCTAAATAATAGTGTTCATGAGAAGACAATATATTTTGGACAGTTGCAGTGATTAAAGGAACATAATATTATTTTGACAGTTTTAAGGATCAGTTGGAGAAGATATATTTTGGCAGATCAAGGGGAGATAATATATAAGGGAATTTTAGTGATCATGGGGAGACGATATATTTTGGCAGATCAAGGGAGATAATATATTAGGCAATTTTAGTGATCAAGGGGAGACAATATATTTTGGTAGATCAAGGGGAGATAAATATAAGGGAATTTTAGTGATCAAGGGGAGACAATATATTTTGGCAGATCAAGGGAGATAATATATTAGGCAATTTTAGTGATCAAGGGGAGACAATATATTTGGCAGATCAAGGGGAGATAATATATTAGGCAATTTTAGTGATCAAGGGGAGACAATATATTTTGGCAGATCAACGGGAGATAATATATTAGGCAATTTTAGTGATCAAGGGGAGACAATATATGTTGGCAGATCAAGGGGAGATAATATATTAGGCAATTTTAGTGATCAAGGGGAGACAGTATATTTTGGCATTATTGTTGGCTTCCAATATTCAATACAGAATGAATGGCATTTTCGCTAGTAATTATATGTCAAGACATAATATTAATTAACTTAACCGTATTGGCCATGTTTTACTAGAAACTTTACACCTAATACGACGCAAACTCTGCCAATATGAACCGGAAGTCAGCCAGTATGAAAAAAACAAGGCCAATATGAAGAAAATCGCCAATACGAAATTAAAGTGATGTCAGCCCAAAATCAGGGAGAATTGACAAAAAAAATACACATTTTGCTAGTGAGGGCTATTCCATCATTAAAACATACATGGGTCCACAGGAAGGCACTTACGAAATTGTACACCACCCATAGATGCAAAATTTTGTTTTAAAAATAGTGTTCATACATACATGTTGATTATTATCCCCGAAGGGCGAGCATATAGTCTTTGTCC
This sequence comes from Cyrtodaria siliqua, assembly GCA_037043455.1. Taxonomy (NCBI): domain Eukaryota; kingdom Metazoa; phylum Mollusca; class Bivalvia; order Adapedonta; family Hiatellidae; genus Cyrtodaria; species Cyrtodaria siliqua. Next base: position 519,880 of record JAWPHD010000248.1, read on the forward strand.
GTCCGTTTGTGTGTCCGTCAGACTTTCTTGTCCGGAGCATATCTCCAAAACTACTGATGGGACTGCAATGAAACTTCACACAATGATAGAGGGCAATGAGAGAAAGTGCAGAGTGCAAGAACCGTAACTGTGTCATCGTTCAAATTAGAGTTATTGCCCATTGTAATTTTATACTTAGAATTTTTGTCCGGAGCATGTCTTCAGAACTACTCATGGGACTGCAATGAAACTTCACACAATGATAGAGGGCAATGAGAGGAAGTGCAGAGTGCAAGAACCGTAACTCTGTCTTCGTTCAACTTATTGCCCTTTGTAGTTTTATACTTGGAATTTTAGAATTTTTATCTGGAGCATTAACTAACTACTAATGGAACTGCAAATTGAAAACTGCTGGGTGATCTAAGGCCATATGATAAGGTGAGGATACATTTCGAGTAGCATCCATTGGTTCTACCAATTTTCTTATTATATTTCAGCCTTTTTACAACATATATATTACATAGTTTATAGGACTGGAACGAAAGTAAAACTTTTAAAGAATTTCCCTCCTCTGCCCATTTAACTTTTTCGGATGAGATATTTGAAAAAACAAATGTTTTGTACGTCGCAGCTTGGTTGTTTATCCCAGTTGTTTTGTTTCATTTATAACATATTAAGTGCAGCAAGTCATTTGTTTTTCATCATATTGTTGGTTTTACGTACGATAATGATACTAGTAGAGCCGTGATGCAGTGTTTAGAGTCCCGCCTCGGCGTCGTAACTGAGAGGGTTCATTGTCGCTTACTTGGACAAGTGGGTTTTCCCTGGGTTCTCTGGTAAGACCCCGCATCTTCGAGAGTGGTTTGTATAGCTGTGTAGCTGGTTTCATATTTGATTTAAAATATAAGTTTGAACTTAACGCTTTAACTTCAGGTTAAATTTTATATTGATTGTGTTATACGCACAGTGCTTATCAAATTATTATTTTTGTATATTTATATAAATATTAATGCTCGAATTTCGAGTTGAAAGAAAGTACAGTGTTAAAGGGACACGCGGCAATCTAAAGTTTTTATCAAACATTATAATCAGCATCTCGATTTATTAATTCAGTATCAGTTCAACTTCAAAGCTGCTTATAGTTCATCGGTTTTTGAGTTTTCAAGTTATCCGGCCATGTTTTGTTTCATGAACATGTTTATTTAAATTGAAATCAATACACAATAATAGATATTTACAATTCACGCATTGCAATATCTGTGAAAAGCGAGAAAAAGATTTTATTTGATGACGTAGAAAAATTTGAACAGGTAAATTAATCCACAGGTAAATGTATTTGTCAATTATCTGGCAATAGTTGTGCAGCTATATAATTCAGATTTACCTCATTTCCCCGTGCAGTCACGCAGTGGTAAAAGTAGTATCTACGTCATGCACGTAATACTTATATTTACATACAACTTGGTAGCGGATTTAAATATATGTTTCTCTTCCGGGACTATCAAGAAATGTTTGTACATTTGTATGATGTTTAAGAGTTAAATTTGTTAATTGATAATACTACTAAAAGGGTGGCCATTCGTCTTTAATATATAAATATCACATTCATGAATGTGATATTTATTTTATTATACGGATATCCGCTCGTGCCAAAATAAGGTTCATTTTCAGTACAGATTTCACTTTGCCGGATGTTTTTTTCAAAATATGTCTATGAAAGTTATAGCGTTGACTTGTAAATAACGTAACTAAGAAAATGAGTGGTAGTTTATTAAAATCGGTAAAGTACTTTTGAAGTTATGATAAATTAAAAATAGCATTTCACCATACTGAGCCGATGACGTCACCGAAACAGTATGCACTCCAACGCGCATCAAAGCTGCGCATGCGATAATTTTTTACTATCACCCTGCGATTTACTATCACCCTGTGTGAGATAGTAAGAAATTACACATTGTTGTCTATGGGGATTTAGCATGGGCGTTTTATGTGAGGTATAATAATATATATTATTGGTGCAATATAATAAACAGTTAACAATATGCTATATACTATTCTCATGATTAATTTTAATAATTGCAAAAATGCAAGTTATGTGGAAAAACTAACAGATGCCATAAGTTTTAATTCAATCGAGATTGCCGTGTGTCCCTTTAAACTATAAGTGACCTACGATATGACATCTACAGTTACACTGCAAGTGAATAGCCCGTGTCAACTCGACATTTGTCGAACGATCACGGATAATATAGAGTTATCTCCGAGTAGCTAAATAGGTCGGCCGATCAAACGCTGAAAACCCCAATTCATTTCGTTTCAAACACTGGTAGGCACATTAAATATTCATTGTAGCAGTGTTCAGTGTGAAATAACAAACAATACACAAATGTTATTAAATGTCCGACGATAACTTAAACGCATGTAAGATATATGTTTGGTATGTTAATGTGTTTGGTATTGTAGTAAAACATTAATTAAAGCGTTCTGTTGATACACTTCAAAAACAGGATTGTCACATTGAATATTTCTATCGTAACTTACGCGCATATGCTCCAATGTAAACAGTTCAAAACATTTTCTTGTAGCCTTGAAATCAGATCTAGTTTCCAAGGAATGAGTCAAGATGGTTTCTGTGTAGAAGATCACTAATGGTTGCCGTGTTTTAGCGATCAAATTCGCATGCTTTAACTCAATATATAAAGCGAGGGCTCGGCGCAAAAGTATTTAAACTAAATATGAATAAAGAAGGAGATAGAATAGTTTTGCACGTAGCCCTCAAAATATTAAAACTGGTTAATTTGTGATTGTTGATACTTCTGTGACTACCAGCATCTGATTAGTTCTTGAAGTCATGTGACTTTGTTTGCACCATGTGACTGAAATTCCGAACATCGTACGGAGATTTCCGAGGTACCGGTGAAATGGGCTATAGAAAAGTAGGCATTAGTTGGAGGAAATGAAACGCCATACAGTTGTAAATTTCATTTGGCATTTAATCAGTATGATTAATAACTATTTAATATATGTCGTAGTCCCCTTGAATGTATTTATATGCATTATTGTGTATGGTTGTGCGGGTCTGAAAAGGAAAGCATGTCCGCTGGGGTGGGTCTGAAAGGACAGCATTTCTGCTGGGGTGGGTCTGAAAAGGAAAGTATGTATGCTGGGGTTAGTCTAGAAATGAAAGCATGCCTGCTGGAGTGGATCTGAAAAGTAAAGTATGTATGCTGGGGTTGGTCTAGAAATGAAAGCATGCCTGCTGAAAAGGAAAGCATGTCTGCTGGGGTTGGTCTTGAAATGAAAGCATGTCTGCTGGAGTGAGTCTGAAAAGGAAAGCATGTCTGTTGAGGTAGGACTGACACATAAACATTTTTTGTCGGAAGAAACTATCGTCTAGTGAGCCTGAGTTGAAATGCTTAAGCTTAGCGGCAGTGAAATATTCCTCTCGAAAACTGGGAGGGGTAGGGTTCTAGGCATATTTGTGAATCTTATTTCCTTTTGTTTTAATGTGCTAAGATCTTTCGTGTATAGTCCTGTGTTTTGTTATATTTATTATGCATTCAATTTGTCCCATTACAGTTCTGTGTAGTTTTATTTACATCTATTAATTTTATTTTCGTTCCATTTCAGTTTTATTGAGTTTTGAAATGAGCGATATAAGTGGCTGATACATTGTTTGTACCTACTGTTCATTGGGTCGGGATTTTAAGAAGTTGACATTGGGGTATTCATTTGGTGAAGGTGAAAGCTTTGGTCTTTATCCTTGAATATTAAACCCATACTATTTTAGGCTCCTAACTATTTGTGACATATGGTAAAAAAGGACAAAAATGGTAAAAATATTAAAACAAAACATTTTGTATCACTCTTGTGCTCATTCTGGTTTAATTGTGACCACTTTCACATCAATACTTTACAAATATAATAAATTTCAATAAAGCTTAAGGATAAAGACGATGGGTGTTCATTCAACCCTTCAGCAAAGGAAACTGAAAGGGAGTGGGGGCGATCTGGGGAAAATATGGAGGTCGGTCAGAATACCTATTATCACCAAGTTCACCAAGTTGTGCCACATTCATAATTTTGAATAAGCATCATAAAAAACCCTGACCAATCAGTGACCAGAAATAAGACATACCAATACATTCTGGTAGGTGATAAACTCGGTCTTTATCCTTGATGTTAAACCAAGTTTACTGATAAATTAAGGTTTGTACTGTGTGATTCTTTTAAAACTCTGCATATTCCATGCACATTCATTCAAATAGATATGTATCTTTTAAAATCAAAATCTTGAAAATTATCGTCTTTTTACTCTGCCAAAGATTTTTTATTTTATTATAGAACCTAAGGATAAAAACCGAGTAACACAAATTTTATCACCTACTGAAAATAAAATAAAATCTCTGCAATGCAAAATTATGAATTGTCCATCCATTTTAATTATTGTTTATATTGATGACTGTTGTATAAATTACGAGCGAAATCTGATAGGAGAATACATCTTTGAGGAGTATCTGGTTTGTGATATATATTGAATAGCATGTACTATTGATAGCAAAGCTGCTATTTTTCACTATTTTAAAATGTTAAATAATCGAAGGGAGGTAATTATTCTATCAATTTATAGAGAAAAATCACAATTTACCATTAAGCATTTGCTTACTGCTGCATTTTACACAGTATATTTAAAAAAAAAAGATTTTTGTTAATACCGGTAAATTAGACGTTAATCATACAATGGCATCCAGATCTCCTCCAGCCACTTTTTAGGGTGATGATGCATCGGAAATCTAATTTGTGTAATATCCAGAGTATTAGTTGCATGTGTTGTGTAATTAAAACATAAAGATAGCCAGTACATACTCTAGGTGTTGATTCTGATGGATGGCAGGCGGTATACAGTACTGGTTCTACACAGGAAAATGGGGTTGTCATAAAATCGACCATCCTATATGGCCTAAAATGCGCTAAAAATTACGTAAAACACCATTCAAAGAAAGTTTCTGGGCAAAAATTAGGCCAATGCCTATCCCCACAGTTGTGTAGAACTTCCAACAAACGTCATGTCATATCTATTTTGTCATTTAGTGTTGCGCTCATTATAATTGGGGGCGTCCGTGGCCGAGTGGTTAACGTCTCTGACTTGAAACCATTTGCCCCTCACCGCTGTAGGTTCGATCCCTCAGGGGCCTAGGAATCTTTATGTGAGGAAGCTATCCAGCTGGCTTGCAGAACGTCGGTGGTTCTACCCAGGTGCCCGCCCGTGCACGAAAATTGCCCGGAGGGGCATCTGGGGTCTTCCTCCACCAATGGAAGCTGGAAAGTCGCCATATGACCTTAGCTGTTGGTGCGACTATAAAATCCAATTCATTCAATCATTATAATGGGCATCAATTGTCCTTCAGTTTTCGGGAGTCGTGTATCCTCCGATCATTATCCGCGTGTGGTGTCGTTGATATTAAAAATGGCAAAAAGAACCATTGTCGCGTGATAATCGTGGCTCCAGCGACAATGGAGAGTTTACACCAGAATTTGCAGCAGCTCAGTGCTGCGGATGAGAAGATTCTAGGCTCATTCTGCATATTTTTATTTCGATGTAAATAGAGGATGGGTCTAAAACATTCTTTCATGCTGGAAGCTGGATCTTCTTGTGTTGGTGCTCTGTAAAACCGATTTAAAATCTTTATTTTTGTGAACATTTTGAAATTAAATGGTTAGTGCAAAAGTCGTATGACTACAGTGTATATTTATTTCGTATCAGTGTGTTGTGTTGATGTATTTTCATAGTGCTGTCTTGCTTTTATTGTGATAGTTCATGTATAATATTATATAAAACAGTGTGGCCTACAGTCCTTTTGTTCGTGGCTTGTTTGGCTCAAAGTTTTTTGGCATTTTGACACATTTTTGGTAGTACTTCGAAAAATTATTTACCAATAGAACAAATTATTTACCAATAGAACATGACTTTTTAATGGCAAATATAAATACCTTAGTTTTCAAAATCAGTCGAGAATTGAATTTTTTATGGCTGAAATACGTTCTGATGGGAATTTCCTGCGTAAAATCTTAGTTGCTGGGATAACTAAAAATTCAAAACTCTGAAAAATATTGTAACACTTTGAGCTCATTTTTGAAAATATTTTTTGTAAATTGATGGAGCAGAAGTTTGCAATTGAAAATGCCCTATCAAATACAACTTTCGGATTATTATTTTTATGCCCGCAAAGGGTGGCATATAGTAGTCGCACCGTTGTGTAATAATAATAATGTATGTACTGTAATTATGTCCTAATGCTAATGCTGTGGTTGTAACATGAATGTTGACATGGTTTGTAATTTTTGTGAAAAATGTACAAATAATGTAAAATTGTGAAACTAGAAGAAGAAAACGATACTATATATACATATACATATGTAATAACATATATGTTATATAATGTATATCATACCATTTCTGATTGACAACTCTGTAATAGTTGTTATCATTTGACTTGTTTGGCTATTAAAGGGACACGCAGCAATCTTGAAGTGTTTATCAAACATTGAAATTAGTGTCATGATTTATTTATCCAATATAATTTTGACTTTAAACCTGCTTGCTTATTAATTAAATAAAATGTTGAGTTTCCCTGTTTTTATATTATTTAGGTTTACATATATTATTAGTGCAATATAATCAACAGTTAATAATATACAAACACAATTTAATTTACACTATTCTTATCATTGCTATTAATGACTGAACAAATGTAAGTTATGTAGAAAAACTGAGGGGACACCGTGAGTTTTTCAAAAATCAAGATTGCCGTGTGTTCCTTTAAAGTAATATGTTGTTACGTTAGATCTAAACCTATTTTGGCATATCGACATCAAATGGCGTCTGCTTGAGTTACCTGTTGGCATGACTTGTTGTGATAGTTTGGTTACTTTTGATGGCATTTTGTGTCGCCTCTGTAGCATGGCAGACACTTAAGGATCACTTTGTCCGTCGTCTGTCCCTTTAACCTGCAACCTATGTTCATAAAACTTCACACCCATCTTCATCTTACCTCAAGGAATGTTAAACATGTCCAATAACTCTGGCTTTCATTTTGGCAAAGTTATCCCCCTTTTCATGTAACTTTAACCTGCAACCTAACCAAGCTCATAACTGAAATTAGCCCACGGCAGGCAACACAAGTGTTGAACACCCTTCTAGTTATGACTAATAATGGAAACAAGTGTGACACTCCAGATGTACATCTAGGATGAGGGGTGGGGGGATTTTTTTTGCAGCTGGATAGGAGGTCCAGGGACCTGCTGAACTATAAATTTAGAGTGAATTCTGATGCATTTTTCAGAATATATTACTCATTAAGTCCAATCCAATGATGAACAAAGGAGGACCCGGTGCAATTTGGGTGGTTGGGTGCGGGGATGGGAGAGTAAAAATTCAAAATTGCAATGTTTCCCTTTAAACTGAGTTAGATAATGTCCAGAATGCAGTTGGGGCATCCGTGTTCCATGGACGTATTATTTGAGGTGTAATTACTTTTATCACTGATTGACTCACAGACATATTAATAAATTTGTTATTAGGTCTGTGATTGACTCAAACATTCATGCATGCAAAGTGTAAAAAGGTTACTTTTGTCTGGAGCATAATGAGTTGAATGTAAATTGAGTGAAAAGAATATTTAATATTTAATTTAAATCATTATTTGAATTAATACACTGAAATCATTAGTTAACAGTCTTATATTATAATTAATCGTACATTCAGTTTTAGCCCCGTGTGGTTCCAGGACACCCGTTTGGTTACGGGGCAAAGAATAGGACCACTGCAGATCCCATTGGAGTGGAAGGCAGAGGGGTAGAAACCTCCCCCACCCCACACCAACATTCATGTTCATTTTATCATTTTTTGTTCATGCTCATTAAAGGTCTTCATCGTGACCCCTGCATTGTTTCGTCTCGCTCATATCACTAGAGCAGTGGCAGAAAAACTATAACGTGGCTCCAACGTAAATGGAGTGTCTACAGTACAATTTGCAGCAACTCTGCAGTTCAGGGTGAGAAGGTTCTAGGCATGTTCTCCGTATTTTTTATCTCGATGTACATGGAGGATGAGCTGGCATGTTCATGCCTGTTAGGTGCCATATAACCTTTCATGTGTTGGTGCGGGGAGGGGCGTCCGTGGCCGAGTGGTTAACGTCTCTGACTTGAAATCACTTGCCCCTCACCGCTGTAGGTTCGATCCCTCAGGGGCCTAGGAATCTTTATGTGAGGAAGCTATCCAGCTGGCTTGCAGAACGTCGGTGGTTCTACCCAGGTGCCCGCCCGTGCACGAAAATTGCCCGGAGGGGCACCTGGGGTCTTCCTCCACCAATGGAAGCTGGAAAGTTGCCATATGACCTTAGCTGTTGGTGCGACTATAAAATCCAATTCAATCAATGTGTTGGTGCGCCTTAAAACGGTTTTAACCCCAATTTAATTCAACGCAACTCAGTTTTATATCATTATTTCTAAAAGCATTTAATTGCATATTTATCATATTTATGTATGTCTATGTGTATCTTATTGATCTGAGTGCAAGGGTACACAGCGTGCTCATTTGTGTGTGTTGCAGTTGTTTTGTGAAGTATCCAGGAGTGAGCGCAAAACAGTTGTAACTGTATATAAATATAGAATAAAATACAATAGTTTTGCATTATTGACCCTTTGATATGAGGCGTATGTTGTAGCTTTGATATGAGGCGTATGTTTTAGCTGTAACTAACTTCGATCTGATTTGCAATGGTACACAAAGTGTGTAGTCGCGTTCGTTGAAGCTGTTTTGTGACACATGAGCAGCGCATTATTTTGGTAGATTTATGTAGTTCTGCTTTATTCACTATTGCATAACTTGTCCGATCTGATTGACAATGATACATTGAGTGTCGCGCCACACTGGCTGCAGTCTTTATAAGGTAGTTTTGAATACAGGGTTCCCACACTACCTTAAAATGTGGAAAAGTTCTTGAATTTTAAAAAACATTTTCAGGTCTTTGAAAGTGCTTGTATTTTGAAAAGGTTCATTAAAACCTGGAAAAGTCCTTGAATTTTAGAAAACATTTTCAGGTCTTTGAAAGGATCATTAAAACCAGGGTCACTATACATTTATATATCGACCCTGTTAAAACCTGGAAAAGTCCTTGAAATTTATAAGTTTTCCTCAAGTGGACCAGGTATTGGTAGAGAAAACACACGTAAATTAAATATATGCAGTTACTTCACGATACCAAAGTTTCATATGGTTATTTTTCCAGTTCCAGTAATCAATTATAATTTACCTGTCTTTAGTTTATATAACTATTATGAAAAGTGTAAGCAAAACAAAAGTGTAGGTTGTTCTTTTATAACTGAAACTTACTTTGTTACCTTTGAGTCCTGAAAATACAAAATTTTACCTTAAAAAAAACTTAGAAAATCCATTGAAGTTTTTCACAAGCAAAGTTGTGGGATCCCTGTTTGAAGTGTTATAGCAGTTATTTAGGTGCATCTACTATGAGACGGTTTGTAAATATTATCTTGTAAAAAAAAAAAAAAAAAAAAATACACCCCCAGAAACTTATAAAATACAATTAAATACCGGGGTCGGTATTCATAAAGCAACTTAAGTAGAATATATTAGTTAAGTCAAAATTTAAGATTATTACATATTTTCAAATATCCTTATAAATTAAATACCGGGGTCGGTATTCATAAAGCAACTTAAGTAGAATATATTAGTTAAGTCAGAATATATTAGTTAAGTCAAAATTTAAGATTATTACATATTTTCAAATATGCTTATAAACCTCTCAGTGACACTACAGAGCATATATTTTAGATGCATGTTTAGCTGTGTGGTATATTAATCCATAGCATTATTAAACATAAAAAGAAGCTGTCTTAAAATTGTAGAAAAATGTGTTTAAAAAAATGATAAATTTTGACTTAAGTTATATTGCTAAGAAGCTTTATGAATACGGGCCCTGATGCAACAATAACTGTCATGAAAACAGCTGCACACAACCATGCTTACCCTGGCCATGCCAAAACACTGCAATAGACCTGATGGCAGGTAGATGTGCCTGTCGCCCAAAGTACACTTGTTTTTTTCTGCAATGAATTTTGACTTAATTGTATATACCATGTTTAGTATTTAAAATGTAAATATAACTTCTCAATGTGTACAATATGTGTGTATGATAGTGCAGAGAATTGTTGCTTGATAATAAATTATAATATTTTACATCCAGATCAGTCGTTTTTATTTGCGAAGAAAGTTTTTAATATCTTGTATAATCTGAGGTTCTTACCTGTGGCCAGAAGCCACGAGCACATGACATGCACTTGACATGCATTTTTACAAATTACAAAATTACTGGCACTGTGCTTTTAATAACAATAACAATGCAAAAATGTAAATGAATCGCATCTCCTTGTGGACTTGAGGTGCAACAGTGGTGGTAGAAAAACAACAATGGCCCAGTTGTGCAGTCAATTTGTCTATTCTGTTAAGAGTTATGGATTTTAATGAAGCTCAATAAACCATTAACTTTAACGAGAATTAAAAAAAATAATAACAGGAACACATTTGAATGACAGCTTTTGATTAATGTAAAAAACGGATAGTTAACATTTCCCGGTTAACAGCTACAATCTCGTTATCTTCTTTGAACAACTGGGCCATTGTGGCTTTACAGAGTTTAAAACAGAATCGGAGTTCTCATTGTGCATATTTTGATTCTTACGGATGGCGGGAGGTATACAGTACTGATTCTACCCAGGAATATATGGGTGGTCTGCCTCCATCACTGGCGGGAGGTATACAGTACTGATTCTACCCAGGAATATATGGGTGGTCTGCCTCCTCCACGGATGGCGGGAGGTATACAGTACTGATTCTACCCAGGAATATATGGGTGGTCTGCCTCCTCCACGGATGGCGGGAGGTATACAGTACTGATTCTACCCAGGAATATATGGGTGGTCTGCCTCCACCACTGATGGCGGGAGGTATACAGTACTGATTCTACCCAGGAATATATGGGTGGTCTGCCTCCTCCACGGATGGCGGGAGGTATACAGTACTGATTCTACCCAGGAATATATGGGTGGTCTGCATCCACCACTGATGGCGGGAGGTATACAGTACTGATTCTACCCAGGAATATATGGGTGGTCTGCATGGCGGGAGGTATACAGTACTGATTCTACCCAGGAATATATGGGTGGTCTGCATGGCGGGAGGTATACAGTACTGATTCTACCCAGGAATATATGGGTGGTCTGCATGGCGGGAGGTATACAGTACTGATTCTACCCAGGAATATATGGGTGGTCTGCATCCACCACAAAACAAATCGACCATCATACATAACCTAAAATGTGTTGAAAAATGATGTTAAACCCCAAGCAAAAAACAAATTGCATAGTATTCTTTTGGAGGTTACCTGTTCATGCCTGTTGTCGCCGTATGACCTTTTGTAAACCTCAGTTAAAGTCACTCGCCCGCCAACAGCACGCTAATTTTACAACATATGCACACCGCTTCAAATTCGACGAACGATAAGGTACATGTATATATAAAACTAAAATATAATTGCAAATCCTAACTCTAGAAATACAACATAAACATGAAAACCGGCCATCCAAAAACTTCGCCTTTTTGTTATTGCTTGAAGCTTCGAATAAAAAGTTACCAACTCTAAATTCATTTCATACATATTCATGTGCGGGTATTTTATGAACCCGTGGATAAATATACAGTTTTAATTAGCATATAAGCATCATTTTGTGACCTCAACCCATGGGTAGAGTTTGGAAGAACGGTTTTATAGCGAAATTTGGCGCTTGTGTTACTTTAAACTATGAATTAATTTTGTCATATGTTATACTTCTAGTTATCCCCCTTTTATCAATTCCCATTGAAATGATTCCCATCAATTTTGAAAACATTGGTGATCGTTTTTACACAAAACTTCATACAGTATTAAAACAGCTTAGGATATTTATTAAAGGAGGTTATGACTATAAGTTTGCTATAAATTGCATGTTTACCCATGTTAGTGGTTGATGCATGTGTTTTGCCACTACACCTACTTCTGAAAATAGGATGACCGTGGGCAGTATGACTGCCTGAAAGGACTGTAATGTTTAACGTTTGTCTTCAGTCCTGTTTTTGTACCCTGGACGATTTATTCTATTGTTGCTCTGGCTTCTTTGGGTTGTTTTTTATGCCACCACCACCGAATGGTGAGGGGGCATATAACATTAGCCATGCACGTCCGTCCGTACGTACGTCTTTCAGTCCATCCCGAAAAGTTTGTGTGTCAATCTCCTCCCACAGTTTTCAACCGATTGCCTCGAAACTTTACATGGTGCTTACCTATCATGTCAAGATGTGCATATCGTTTTCGGCGTCAAAATCGACCAAGTATTACCGGAGTTATGGCACTTTTTTCATCAAATGTTACGTTAAAATATCTTGTGTGTCTATCTCCTCCCACAGTTTTCATCCATTTTTTTCAAACTTTACGGGATGCTTACCTATGATATCAAAATTGACCCAGTATTACCAGAGTTACGGCCCCATTTTCATCAAATTTTACGTTTTCCACTGATTGTTTTCAGTGGGGATGCATCCGTGTCCCATGGACACATTTCTAGTTTATTCATATACAAAAGATCATCCTTGTTAATGCTGGCTTAACTGTAGGAGAGGTATGCAAAGTTCTTGTGTTTTTTAACTGTTAGGATCAATATTCGTCCACCGTTGCTTTAAAGGGTCAAAACCTGAACAAAACCTTCTCAAGAACCAATGAACAGATTTTGAGTGTTTCTTCATTAATGATCGTCAACCCCTAGACTATCAACTTTGTTCAAATGAATGGCCATGCCCCTGGGGAGAGTTTGGATGTTGTACATAGACATGTAAGGAAACTTTTCTCTGAAACCACAAGGCATATAGCTCTCATATATTGCATGAAACATAAGCTTATGGTCCTCTACTAAGTTTGTTCAAATGGTGACCCTGGGGTCAAAGCTAGCTCCGTCCTAAGTGTTACAGTTTTATATAGAGTTATATTAGAAAATATTTTTAAAAAGTTTCTTCTCTAAAACTACAAGAGCTGAGGTCAAATAACTTGCATGTAGCATAAGGTTATTGTATTCTACTAAGTTTGTTCAAAAGTTGACCATGGGGTCAATTTAGCATGTTTTACTTAGACTTATATAGGGAAAAACTTAAACGATCTTATCTGAAACCGCAAGACGTGGAGTTCTCATATGTTGCATGTAGTGCAAGCTTATGGTCCTCTACCAAGTTAGTTCAACTGGGGACCCTGGGTCAAATATGGTCCCATCTCCGAGTGTCTCATGCTTTACAGAGACTTGTGCAAACAAATGTATTTTGAAACTACAAGTCACATAACTCAAGTATTAGATAAGAGTTATATAGGAATTTGAAACAAATACATCTTCTCTGAAACTAAAAGAGATGGAGGTGTAATATTTTGCATGTAGCATACATTTATGGTACTCGACCAAGTTTGTTTAAATGGTGATCCTGTGGTCAAACCTGCCTCGGCCCCGAGGATCACAGTTTTAAATTATGGTATATAGGAAAACCTTTTAATATATTCTGCTATACAACCACAAGAGCCATAAGCGTACGGTTCAAAAGTTACCAAGTTGTTCAAATGGTGTTCCTGGGGTTACATTTAGCACGCCCTGGGTGTACTATTGTAATAGTTTCCCATCAAACATGCCTCTACCGGAGAGCGGACCCACACGAGGCAGAAGTCGTAGCTCTTCAATCGTAAACGCTTGGCCAATCCCGTCATTCTTCGGGATTCCGACTCGTGTGTGTTTATAGCTTCGATATGTTCAAACTCTTGACATTTTTTTAGCCGGAAAGCAACGGCACAGAAAATAGTGCACTGTTGCTATGTAAACAATATAGCCGCTAGACACACGTGTTGTTGTATAAGTTGCGTTGAATGTTTGTTTTTTGCAATGCAGATGAAGGTTTTATCACTGCTTTCATGTAAAATTTTGATGATAACTTTGATTTTGAATGCAAATTTGTTTTGGCGGGAATCCAAGGCGCGATGACGTAACCAATATGGAAACCTTTGATTTGCGAATGGTAGCTCTTAAGCCATTGCCTTATCCCGTGGACTACATGTTGAACATGAAGCAGATAAAAATGATATAAAAAAAAGCCTTGCGTACTTCGGAATAATAGCAACAAATAACATGTAAACTATTTAGCATCGATTGGAAATACCCATGTTGAAAAAGGTAGATATGAAAATCAAACAGGAAAAGTAGCATTCAAGGACGACAGTCAACCACAAACACACAAAGAAACGAAGAACAACTACATATAAAGATGAATAAAAGGCAAATAAGACATCACAAATACACAAGGGTTGACAATAGGCCTTCTGCCTTGGAACGGTCTGTGGCAAAAATTGCCGCTTGGGGTTTAAACCAGGTTTTAGGGTGCACCAAACCTCACTCTTACCCTGTTGTCATCCCAATAAACGGGATAGTGTAAATAAAGATATCTCCGTCAGGTTATAATCTCTAACAAACAAGGGTTAATAGGCAATATAATTAAAACACATAATTGATCATGTATATATAATATAAAAAACAAAAGTCTAGAAAGCCACACAGTAAGTACTCAATGACTTGGCAGTAGCCAGAGCAACAAGAGAACAAACCGTTAAGAGTACGACAAGACAAGATTAAGGACAAACATCAAACGCTACCGTCCTATAAGATTTAGGTAGACGTCATCATAGGGACCACAATCTGTCCGTTCATCGCACAACCAAAGAGGAAAGAACTAAACATGCAGTACGTTGCAAAATGATAGGGTCAGAACCTCTTTTGATAAACTGTTTAACAAGTTTAATAAAGACTGTATGAAAGTGATTATGACCAAGGATCTTACGAAGTTTGTAAATCACATCACCATAGAAGATGAGTTTGGTGCATAGCCGCTACAACATACCACGTAGATGGTAATGCTGATGCGGCAGAGACAAACACCTGTGTGACGAGCGAAGTTTTAAACCACTCAAAGTTTACTTATACCTGAAGATAGCGACAATATTGACAGATTCGGAAACTGAAATATAATTTGGAAAATTACCATTATACGGTGTTTCTCAAATAGTCGATATTTTGGATGGTTATTTTGGTGATTTTGGTAAGTGCTGCATTTCTTAGAGTGAACTGATACTGGATTGGTCCTTACTAAAGAGATCATGAAAAGTGCCGTTTCGGCCGTTCCGACCTCCACGATTGTGAGGCTAAATAAAAATCAGAATAGGTATAGTTTCGCAGATTGTTTAACGAATCGGTGAGCTGTTTTTTTATATCCATATGTACACGATCATATTGCTATATTGCCTGTAGAGGCTGCCTTGTTTGTAAGAGATTATAACCTGGCGGGGATATCTTTATTTACACTTTCCCGTTTTATAGGGATGACAATAGGGTATTACATTTTACCGTTTTATATGGATGACAATAGGGTAAGAGTGAGGTTTCGTGCACCTTAGAACCTGGTTCTTCCTAAACTCGTGTAGATTCAGCACCTGGTAAGGATAAATCAATGTATGCAATGGAAAGTCCTGTAAAAAGCAGAAAATAAGAACTATGTGTTGTGTCCTTCATCTATATGGCTCGAGTTCTCAAGGGCAGATACTAGTATCGTGAGTCCTTAATAAACTTGACACAGAGCGAAGCATCGACGTCGGTGACACCGATGATATGGAGACAGAGGGTATCGAACTTGAGAACAAATGGTTAGGGTGGTTGACGATGACGAGGAAGGGAAGTATTATGATCATGGCACTATTAAACATGTGATACTGATAACTAACTGAGGCGCGTGCTATTCCTTTGTACTATTTGAAATCCATATTTATCAAAAAAGGTGAAAGAACTTGTAAAGCCTGGTCAGCAACTGCTAGAAGAATTCATGACAGCGATTCCTAGGCGTGTGTATGACACACTGGTGCCGGCAAAACGGGCAACTTTATCCGTCACATAACATGTACCAAAGCTGACTGCCTACTTCTGAAGAAATCTAGATGGGGGATGCTTATTGTAAGGTTATTGTAAGAAATATGTGTACGTTTAAATCCATTGAAATATCAACAAACAATCGGTACTTGCTGTATAGTAAGTTCAACAGCATTTCAAGAGCAGCCTGTTAACTATGTTTATTAATATGAATGGGAAAACGTTCAGACAATAAACAGAAGTATTGAAAATCAATTGTGTTTACAAGAGACGGTCAAGACACAGACAGAAGAGCATGCGTATGAAATCATTCTCCATGCATATGACACTGAATCAGAAGATGATATCGAAAACTTTAAAACGCAAAATAAAAATTACTCCAAGAGCGACAGAGTGCCAATTAAAAATGATGAACGGTAGGAGAAGCCATAGTTTGTTGTTGTTGTTGTTGTTGTTTGGTTAAAGACGAAGGTCTTAATAGAGACTATGATGTTGCTTTTTTCTATCAAAGAAAAGGTTATAAGTCCAACAGTAGGAGTAGCATTCACAGAATGCAGTCACTCCAACAAGTAGTACAACGCAAAGGTGATTCAAAAAGTACATCACAAACACATTCAGTAAAAAAGCACACCACAAACATATAAGGGTTGACAACAGGGGTACCGCCTTGGAACGGTCAGTGGCAAAAGGGACCACCGAGGAGTTTAAACCGGTTCAAGGGTTCAATTTAAACCAGTTCAAGGGTTCAAACCTCACTCTTACCCTGTCATAATCCCTAAACAGCAAGACGGTGTAAATAAAAATAATCACCGCCGAGTGAACCCCTTACATTAGAGAAAGCGTAGATATGTGTTATAAGAAAACAAAACAAAAATGTGAATGTAGAACGGAGAACTAGGTTTGAATGTAGAACGGAGAACTGCAGCTGAATGTAGAACGGAGAACTAAGTTTGAATGGAGAACGGAGAACGTAGAACGCAGAGCTGTTCATGTATATAATGTATCAACATAAGTTAAACCTAAGAAGCTAATCTCATATGCACACGATGACTTGTCCGAAGTCAGAGCATTATGGGGAAAACCGTTAAGGGCACGACAAAACGGAGTGAAGGACATTCATCAAACGGTTCCCGCCTTAAAGGATTTAGGAACACGTTGTCATAGAGTCCACCGCCCGTCCGGTCGTTGCACAATCAAAGAGGAAAGCATAGTTGCAAACTGTAGAAGGGTCCACAACTAAGCAGCCGCAGAATACTTCGGTCGTAACCCAAATGTGGATAATTAACAATAGCAAAATCAAAATCATCTCCCTTATCATAACATTTAGTTATTACTACTCCATTTTCAATAGATGTAAATCAAGAAACGAAGAGTCCGAATCCGAAACGTTAGCTTTATTGAGTTTTAGTTCTGGAGGATAAATGTTAGGAACCATAGAAGAAAAGAAAGAATTATCCAGATTAAGTATATCATCCAGATAGCGTGAGGTGTTATTAAAAGCGTCGATGACATCAGCTTGTGTATCTTGGAAAAGTCCTAACATAAAGTCACGTTCGTAGCAATATAAAAACAAATGTGTGACAAGAGGTGCACAGTTAGTACCAATAGTAACCGTCGGGATCACTGTTGGTAAAAAATGCCCTAAAAAAGGCTAAAAAAGAGTTTGTTACCTGGAGATAGTCTTTTTGTATAATAGCTATTAGTTTTTCTTTTATAAGGTTATGCGGTAAAGTAGTGTAAAGTGTAGAAAAGTCATAAGTAGATAATGATGACACTTGACGTAGATTACTTAGTTTGTTAAGATCCTCGCCAGAATTTTCTATTGACAAGAATAAATTGATACCAGAGTTAGCATAGGCTTTCTCACAATACTTTTTTCACATCCTGTTTAACTGCTGTGAGGCAAGATGTTAACGGTTTTGGAGACATTAGTTGTGGTACATGCGCTAGCTTGCAACGAAGCGGGCTTTATAAGGCTGTTTGTGTAGTTTATGGATCCAGTAAATTGTAGGGAGTTTATTTTGCTTCTCGTCCAGTTTGATCCCAAACTCGG
This sequence comes from Cyrtodaria siliqua, assembly GCA_037043455.1. NCBI lineage: Eukaryota > Metazoa > Mollusca > Bivalvia > Adapedonta > Hiatellidae > Cyrtodaria > Cyrtodaria siliqua. The sequence goes on from JAWPHD010000248.1 coordinate 537,965, forward strand.
AAATATGTGTGTTATGGTCACGAATATTATCGCTTTCATTTGAGTTAATCCGCAGGCTGTAAGAGTCGGTGCTCCAGAGTTTCTATTTTAAAACATTAGCATACTATAGCCGTCAAACAATAATAATATTATTACAAGGCTTCGTTAACAGGAACTAAGCCATATTTAGTAAGAAAATCCTGGATCCCTTTCTTCAGATGACGAAACGTAAACCTAAGTCTAGGTGGTAATAATGATGGATTAGTGTATAAAACTTTATTCTAGTATCCATGATTTTAAGAACGTGTTTCTTCCAATCATTGAGGGCTTGAATTCTCGACGACACCATAATATTTCAACAGATTCACCAATCAGCAATCCACGATGTCCTGTTAGGGCCATGTTACCATCGCATCTTACCATCGACTTAGGTCGATGGTAAGATACGATGGTAAGTTGCGATGGTCGGGTAAGATGCGATGGTCGATGGTAAAATGCGATGGTAAGATGCGATGGTCGATGGTAAGAATCGATGGACCATCGACCATCGCATCTTACCATCGACCATCGCATATTACCATCGCATCTTACCAGCGACCATCGCATCTTACCATCGCATCTTACCATCGACCATCGCATCTTACCATCGACCATCGACCTGTAAGATGAGATGGTAACATGGCCCTAACAGGACACCTTAGCAATCTGAACACGGCAAGTATTAGAAATGAAGGTTATCTATATTTAGGGCCTTTAGAAAATAGAAAACGAAGGCGTGTGTCGATAATTTCAAAATTGGCAGTGATAACATGATCGGCTGGAGTGTAGCAGAATTGAGTCTTTACTAATCTCATACGATAGGAGTATTTGTGTCTAAATCAAGATCTGAACAACATTATTATAATTCTAAATATAATGTTTCTAATAGGGTTTTTTCTATTATATAACAAATTATAGGATTTTCCAGTGTTTTTGACATATTTTGGAATAGTTTATTAGGTAATTAGGCGACGATTAGAAAATGAATGAGGCCGAGCCATTTTGGCTTTTTCGTGGTCCGAGCCTCTAATGAACTTGATAGTAATTGATTCTGACATATTATTCGTTTTTGGCGGTGCGAAAGCCCGGGTTAGAGGTATAATGGGGGTTTTCAATGGAATTCTAGGAATGTGACAAACCTAACAGCACAGATGCAACACCTATGCAACTCTACGCTAGAAGAAGTAGTCTCTCATGCATGCCTTTAATTTGATTCCCTAAATAGAAACAATAGTTCAGAATAAGGCAATTTATTATTTATTTAGGTCATACATCCCTATTTTATCAAATTTTCACTAAGTCAACTTTTTATCATCTGTTTAAAAGGTTATAATTCGATTTTAATCGGTGCTACAAGCAGACTGTAATGCGTATAATAGAAAGTGTATCTTGTTACTAAAAAGTAGAACAATCAGTGCTGAAGGGCATAGTATATTATATAGAGTGGAGACTAGGTGTAGGGAGTCTTGGGAGTGGAGTGAGGGAAGAATTGGAGTGACCTTGAAGTCACATTATTGGAGTGACATTGGAGTCAAATTTGGAGTGAATACTTTTGGAGTCAGTTGTTTAGTCTAACTTGAAGTCTTAATTGTTCTTACAATTAATAACTTTTTAGAACTAATACATTTACATGGGTTACTTTATTTGCACATACACTTATTTATTTATTAAATAAGTCTTTAAAATGCAATGTATCTATTAAGCTACCCAATTTCACAACTAATCAAAACTGCACATCTTATTTTAACTGTGGGCACTAGTTACTACTATTGTTCTAAAAAAAATCCATGTTTGTGAGAACTGTTAGATGAGGGTGAGCTCTAAGTTCCCATAAACTGTAATGCTTTTTGTTTCAGTCTCTGTGGTATGACTGACATATTGACAAATTGGAACCCTGTTTACCCATGACACTGGATGTCAGTGTCCTGACCTAAGATTAGTTAGGTCCCTCGGGACTAGGTTAGGCCAAAGGCATAAGTGCTTCAATATCGGGGTTAATGTTTGGTATCCAAGTTCATTTATGTTGTTTTTAGATGGGTCTGTCCCTCACTATTAAGTAAGCACATGTCTCATGGGGACAATGCAGATGTACTGAGTATGTTAGGAACTGTGCACTCTTGTGAGGGTCATCAAAAAATATTAATTTGCTAATTACTCCAAAATATTCACTCCAAATCTGACCTCCATGGTCATCACAAAATGTGACTCACAAGGTCACTCTCAATTATTCACAGCACTTCCATGTCCCATTCATTCAACCACTTACAAAAAGCACCGCCCATCAGTGCCTTCAGCACTTTGATATCTTGTAGATTACCACATGTTATATATGGGTTACTAGTTTATTATGGAGTCCATAATGTAGTTTGTTTTGTTTTTTCTTCAATTACGTTTCATTACGTCAGTAATACGTTACAAACAATAAAAACCGAAGTAGTCTGCATGTTTGGCGTTAGCAGTCACTTCCTGATAAAACAACATTTATTAGGCGCCGCTTTTATCAGATCAGAATATCGTCCTATCTGCATGATATAATGATGGACTGGATAGTTTCAGTATGTGTTATGGCTATATAGATTTTTTGGAAATTGGGAAGTAAATATACACTTACAATGATCTACGTGTGTATGTAATTCTTATTTCTAGCAGATATTTTCGTGGTCTGGTGTATTAATTATATGTTAAGCAATAAAATCGATCCAGGGGGGTGGGGGATTTGTAGAGACGGGTAACAAGTGTTGACTAATCCGACTGGCTCTGTTACTGTCCAATAGGGGGGGGGGGGGGGGGGGGGGGGGGGGGGGGTTGTAGAAACGGTAACAAGTTGGACTATCCGACTGGCTTCTGTTACTTTCCAATCATTTCATGATCTCCCTTGAAAAAATAGTCCGTCTCAGCAGAACGCATATTGGACCAACGGAAGGACTGTAACCACGGTTAAACGGCTATTTACCAAGATGTACATTTTAACAATGCTTAGAGGTGGAGTCCAATGCAATATTGACAAAGGCTTTCTAGTTAGCCATTTTAAAAATGAAGTTCAAAACTAAGTTTCACTTACATATTCTTAGTCATGAGACCTTCCTCTGTAGAAAACTGCGGAGTATTGTAGGGGTCCTGTGGCAATATAAGAAAATAAATTCTGATCTTTTGTTAACACCGTGAACAAACTGCATCATTCGGCACATCTTAAATGTGTTCTACTCTTTCACTTTCAAAACGTTCAAGTCATCATACAACATTGCAAATGGTTATTAGCTATTATCACAAACAAGTCAATAACGTCATTTCTCAGAAAAACAGGGCCTTAAATACTCAAAAATGCATTTTTTATCACAAAAAAAGTCAGGGATTAATATTTGGAACTCCTTTCGATACATGCATGATACCACTGTGGATTTACTCCATGTGCCTGATATAACTGGCGAACAAACACCCGGGGAATTTCCGATTTACAATAACTATACTCTTCAAAAATGTAAGGACCATGTTTAGATTGTGGTCATTTTTTTAAACTGCTAGTTATGGAACGTTTACTGCCATTCACAGGTTTTTAAGTTTAGTTGTATTATTTTACAATTGTTAGTATTACACACAATGTATTAACTTTTTATATGACTGAGAAATCCATAAGATTAAATATTAAGTAATAATTACTATTCTATTTTGTGGTCTGTAAATTATTTTGAGGAGTTAATATTGTTGTTTCTGATTAAATAATAAAGTTACGGTATGCAATGTGTCTGGTTTCATGCAATCATGTGTGACTAATGAATAGATATTATTTGCGTACGGAAAAATATAATTGACAACTGCGTTTTCAAGTAATTTGTCTGTTCAAAAGGAAAATAGGTAATTTCCAGAGGAGTTGCTCGTTTTTTCTATATATCCATATATACACTACTACGGAGGCCATATTGGATAATAATCAAAATGTTTCTTGTTCTACATACTAGTGTCAGAGACTTGATATTATTTCTGGGATATTGCAGTATTTAGATATAGTTCCAAACAGAAGAAATGAAACTGGACTCTTACGTGACTACAAATCGTTTATGGCTGTAAATATTACATTGGACTTTTATAGGTGTTACTTGTCTTTTGGGCAAACTGGTGTGATTAAACAAGGTCCTCTATGTTCGGCTGATGCACAAGTTTTCT